>APFE030572718.1:0-15874 GCA_000404065.3 Pinus taeda
TTCCCAACCAACTCCCAACTAAAAAAATACTTTGGGAGAGGTATAAAAAGACCTCAAAGGGAAGGCCTAAAGGAGGAGAGAAGAGAGAGAAAGGTTATTATACTGAGATTTTTCCCCTGACCAAGTCTAAAGACCCTTGTGCCTTCTGCACTTCCCCCATTTATACAGGAAACCCTTGTTTCCTTGTGAGTTGATGTTCATCCACTAGTTATGGCATCATGGAGTGAGTCTTGGAAGGAGATATGCTAAAGGCTTGAGGTTGGACGGATCCGGAAGGAAGCTTTGGTTGGAGCCTGCGAAAGGTTACTCAGGTGATATTACTCCTTTTGTACATTCTATTTGTCTATAATAAAGAAACACGTCTTGGTTCCTGATATGCTTCTTCTTTATGTTTATGATATTCATGCTTGAATTCATATGTGGATGGTTGTTTAAAGTTCATAACTAACTTCCTTCTTTTATAACATAAAGATGATTTATTTATAAGTCTTTGTCCATATACTGCTGTATTCTTTGGAATTGGTTGTTTTGCAGGACAAAGGAGTGAAAGGGACTTGAAGAAGGGTTTGGACCCTTGAGGAACTTCTCGAACGTAGGACCTGAGGTACGCCCCTCTTACTATAGAGTTTGTGTTTAATAGCATAATGGCTGTGTGAATGTGTGTTTCTCTGTTTAGACAACTTTCAGTCTACTAGGGTTTCCACCCAAACGCCCTAGGGGAGCAAATCCCTCAACAGAATTGGAGACGGTTCCATGACTGCTGACCCGTCATGGCAGGTATCATTTTCTCACTCGCATATAGGTTAGGGACATCATTTTTTCATTGCATTATGCATACTAGCCTCCATCTGTCGATACATCTGCCATAGGGTCGATCCCATCGTGTTATGGTTCGTAAGCCATTTTCACTCGCCGATTCTTGAAATCATGACACGATGGTAGAGCCATCCTTTACATGGGCATCATAGTTAGCACCTCACCGAGATTTGTTGCCCATGCTGCTCCAATTTGAGTAGGCTCGGGAGTCCTCTGTAGTCCTGCCTTGACTTATGCGTTGAAGACTCACTCCTCTTAGCTTCTTCGCTTTGTTCTGGCCTTATACCCTAGAGGCTCCTTTGTGTTGAGTTGTACTACTGCATTGCATGTTGACCATTTGCACCTTCTGGCCTAGAGCCGGCTTCACTTGGACTCGTGTTTAAGCCAACTTTTGACCATGAAGACTGCAAAATCAACCTTGCATACCTTTGAGTTCTGCAACTTGACGCACTTTGACCCGTGGAAGGAACACACCTTTGAGTGTCACTAACCAGTTTTCTCCTCCCTACATTGAGCATAGCAATGTTCCATTCCCAGGAACTAGATCACCTGTTTCATTGACACTCGTTCTTTCCACTATACCGTAGCATTCTTTTATTCTTTTTCGAGCTTAACAAAAAAAGACAAAAAAATTAAATATTCCAAAAAGAGCGGGAACGGGATTGTATTTCCATTTAGTATTGGTAGCTAGAGTCAGTCATGTCACCCTTGAACAAAGCACTCAAAACAAAGTCTCCTTCGTGTGGGTGGGATTTAGTTTGACTTAGGTACACCTTAACCTTGTTATTGAGTCAGTTCTCCCCCGATTGGTTATCTCTTCCAATCATATGGAGGGTTCGTTCATGCCTCCTGCATGAAGAACTTATACAGAGTCATCATATGCTGCCATATAGTCACATTGAGTCGTGCTTTTGTTCAAGGGAAGTTAGCCTATGTTGGCCTCTCTGCGGTGTCTCTTGACTCATTTTTCAGTCGGCCATCCCTGGTTGTGAGTGTCATGTCTATTATCAAATCAGTTATATTGGTCCTTTACTCGTGCCGGTTTAGGAAGGTCTCCATTGACTTCTTGTTGGCGGGTCTTGTCCTTATCGACGATGACATCTTGCTCTGAGGACAAGCCTAGAGCTACACACTGGCCCTATTTTCATTATTGATAGGTTACCTTGTGCTCAGCATCGATAATTATCATGGGTATTTCACTGAGTGGTTTCCCTTCTGTTCGACATCAACTTACATTAACACACATTGGGATTCATGCAGTACCTTGGTTTCCATTTGACCCTATTGGTGGATACCTTGCCTCTGTGTTGGCGTTCATTATTGGTTGGTTCAGAGGGTTTCTGTCGTCCACTAGCCACATCTTGTGTACGCCGGAAACGTACTTCGGTTGGGTTACTACATCTTTTTCGCCCGATTCCTTCCACATTATTGGCCTACGGGTTACACTCGCGCTAGATTGATGAAGGATGCCTTAATGCCTTCCTTCTAGCGGATCTTTCCCTATCGACTCAGACTCATTTCTCTGGGGCAAAGATCTAGAGTCCATTTGGCAATACCTTCGGGTTGTATCATTAGGCCAGATCCTCCGCTATCGACAGTGGGAAACATCATTGTCTCCTGATCGATAGATTTTACAGGTGTTTGACTCAGTCATGCTATTCGTACTGTTGGATTGTACTGGGTACCTTGACACTCATTATCATTATTGGTGAGTAGTCTCGCGTTTGTTAACGGTATACATCAATGACCGGTAACCAAACGATTTCTCACATGGTCGACTTCAGATCATTTATTCCCATGTTGTAGAAATGTACCATGGCAGTCGGTGAAGACCTCATGTTGTATCAACATTCATTAGTTCACTTGACCGTTGCTCCTATTGCTGCTAGTTGATACCACTCCACCTTATATGTTGCTGTCAGTCATGGCGACATTCTATATGCTGGCACCTAAGTTTGCATTGTAGTAACATCCTTTTCCTTCATGTTCAGTTGGTACCTTTGGGATCAGTCTTTGATATCAGTGACCCGTTGTATTTCTCAGCATCATTGACAGTTTTATATGTGATATTTAGACATGTACTTGTTCGATCATGATCAGATGATCCATTATATATTTTCCAGTCATTTATACTTGTATACTTAGTGGATCCGCTTGTACTTGATATGTGGACATGCTTTGCTTTGTCTAAGCACAGGTATGCCCGCCTCAGATGGTGTTTCTTTCTGATCTCCTTTTGTGGCTTGATAGGCTGAATTCTGGTAAAGTACTCCTCGGTTTTTGGCAGATTTCCTTTCCATGTACTTGCTTAATATATTTCGGCCATCATGTTCCCCTTCTGACCTCATATATTAGGGGGCATCTGTTATAGCTCCAAATCTCACTATTATGGTTTTTGATGCTACACTCATGGCCTAGGGCAACCACTCCTTCTAGACCTAGTCCCAAATTTAAAAAACAGTTTTTTATTCCTTGTACGCGACATTGCCCTGAGTTAAACACGTGTATACGCGGGTAGGCATATACCCAACCCACGTATATGTATTAAAACACTTAAAAAAATATAAACTCCTTATTTTCAGGCAGAGATCGCAGGTTTTACCTACTGATCACCTGTTAGTGCCCGTGGCCCAACTGTTCCCAACCAACTCCCAACTAAAAAACTACTTCAGGAGAGGTATAAAAATACCTCAAAGGGAAGGCCTAAGGGAGGAGAGAAGAGAGAGAAAGGTTATTATAATGAGATTTTTCCCCTAACCAGGTCTGAAGACCCTTGTGCCTTTTGCACTTCCCCCATTTATACAGGAAACCCTTGTTTCCTTGTGAGTTGATGTTCATCCACTAGTTATGGCATCATGGAGTGAGTCTTGGAAGGAGATGTGCTAAAGGCTTGAGGCTGGACGGATCCGAAAGGAAGCTTTGGTTGGAGCCTGCGAAAGGTTACTCAGGTGATATTACTCCTTTTGTACATTCTATTTGTCTATAATAAAGAAACACGTCTTGGTTCTTGATATGCTTCTTCTTTATGTTTATGATGTGCATGATTGAATTCATATGTGGATGGTTGTTTAAAGTTCATAACTAACTTCTTTTTTTTATAACATAAAGATGATTTCTTTATAAGTCTTTGTCCATATGCTGCCGTATTCTTTGGAATTGGTTGTTTTGAGGAACTTCTCAAATGTAGGACCTGAGGTTCGCCCCTCTTACTATAGAATTTGCTTTTAATAGCATAATGGCTGTGTCAATGTGTGTTTCTCTATTTAGAGAACTTTCAGTCTGCTAGGGTTTCCACCCAAAATCCCTAGGGGAGCAAATCCCTCAACAATTAGCTAAGGTCATCATCTCTTAAGTGCATGCAGTATTTCCAACATTTCATTCTCATAAATAGCGTTGTGTAAATACTTTCCTTTGATTAGACGACTTTCGAAAGCAATGGGTCTTTCTTCTTGCATTAAAATAGCACCAATTCCATTTCCTGAGGCACCAAGTTCCACAATAAAGGTTTTTGTGAAGTGTGGCATAGCTAAAATCTATGCTTGGAACATTTCCCCTTTAATATGTTCAAAGGCTTTCATTGCTTCTGGATTCCAAGAAAATGCATCTTTCTTCAGTAATGTTGTTATAGGTGTTGCTATTCTCCCATAATTCTTAACAAACTTGCGATGATACCCTGTCAACCTGATAAATCCTCACAAATTCTTTATGGGTGTGGGGATTTCCCATTCCTTAATGGCTTTAATTTTGCTAGGGTCTACTTTAACACATTCATGAGATACAATATTACCCAAATACTCCATGTTTTGTACTCCAAAGAAACATTTGGAGGTTTTTGCATATAATTGTTTCTTGTCCAATAGTTTGAGCACCTTATCAACATGTTGAACCTGATCCTTTCAATACTTTCTATAGGTTAGTATCTCATTAAAAAATACTAACACAAATTTTCTAAGGAAGGTTTTGAAAATGGAATTCATCAAACCTTGAAATGTAAAAGGTGCATTGGTAAGGCCAAAAGGAATGACCAAAAATTCATAATGACCATCATGAGTTCTAAATGTTGTTTTTAGAATGTCTTCAGTATTCATTCTAATTTGATGATATCTTGAATGAAGGTCCAACTTGGTGAAGTAATTTTCTCCATGCAATTCATCCAATAATTCATCAATGATAAGAATGGGAAATTTATATTTAATAGTGAGCCTGTTGATCTCCCTATAATCAGGACACATGCACCATGATCCATCCTTCTTGTGCACCAATACTATTAGAGCATAGAAATAACTTTGATTTATTTGAATTATACCATCATCTAGCATTTGTGCAACCATACGCTCAATTTCACTCATTTGGGCATAAGGATATTTGTAAGCCCTGATGTTTGGAGGAACACTTCATGGAATGAAATGAATAGAATGATCATGATCATGAATAGGTGGGAGGCCTTTGGGAGTATAAAATAACTTGGAATGATTTTCCAATACATTTGGAGATATGAATAAATAGATTATTTTGATGTGGGATCCTCTAGCAAACATAATCATGCAATTACGCCATGTTGTTCTTTATTTAGAAGCTTTGCCATGCTCTTAGAGTTGATTATCTTTCCCAGTTTCCTTGCGATACCCATTAATTCAACTTCTTCTCCTTCTAAGAAAAACTTCAAGAAAATTTCTTGAAAATTAAAAGCTATCATACCCAAACATTGTAGATATTGGAATCCTAATACAACATCAGCACCACCCATTAGAATGGAAAGAATTGGACTATTCAAAACATATTGTCCCATGGATAGCTTGATATTATGGAACTTTCGAGAGAAATTTATGGTTCTTGCATTTGCAACCATCATTTTACACTTTGATGTTGGATATAAGAATCAATTCAATTCCTTCGCTATCTTACAATGAATAAATTTATGGGTACTTCCCTAATCAATCAACATTATTACCTTTTTCTTCTTGATATGTCCTATCTTGATAATTTTAACAATGGTTATTCCAGCCAATGCATTACAAGATATGGTCAGATTCATTTCTTCTTTCTCTAGGTTGTGTTCGTGGTGTGTATCCTCTTATTTTGTTGTTTCTCATTCCTTTCTTCTTCCTATTCAAAATCTATGTAAAATAAATTCTTCTCAACACACTTATGACCTATAGTGTATTTTCTATCACAATTGTAACAAAGCCCTTTTTATCTTTTTCCTCCCAATCGTTGTGGTGTCAACCTTGTAGGTTGTGCAAGGCTAGGAGAAACAACACTTCCATCTTTATAGTTGTAATTGGTAGGCTTCCTTATTGACATAATTTTTCTTTTAATTTTTCTTGCCACCATTAATACCTTCTCCAATGAATCGGGTTCCCAAAAGTGAACCTCATGTTGGATGTTATATTTTAATCTCCCTATGAGCACATTAATCCTATGCTCCTCTAGAATATATTTTACCCTTATATTCAATATTTGGAAGTCCTCGATGTGCTCCACCATTGAACCTTTTTATTTGAGATATATCAATTGGCTAAAAAAAGGTGTTTCTTTTTGTATCCTCATAATGTGCTATAAGTTCTTCTGTAAAAATTGCCCAAGTGACAATTTGTTTATGATGTAAAATCCATCGATACCATACAAAATGATTGGGTTCCAAATATAAGGTTGCAATGCATACCTTTTGTGTGTTTTTCACATTATGGAAAGAGAAATATTTCTCCATCTGTAGTATCCATTTTACGAGATCCTTTCCATCAAACTTCCTCATATCAATCTTTGGAACATGGTAGGTCTCCAATCTAATGTTAGAGTCTATGCAATCACAAATAACATTTCTTTTGTTCTCATCATGAATTTTCTCTACTACCTTTTCTCCGTTAGGAAGCATTTATTGTAGCAACTTTGCCAAACCTCCTTTCAAAACTTTCATGTCTTTCCTGAAATCTTCAATATTCACTTCTAAACCATCCATCTTAGCTTCCACACCATTCTTTAAACCATCCATCTTAGCTTCCATGTCTCTCTTTAAGCCAACCATCTTAGCTTCTACTACATTTTGTGAGAGTGAAATTTGTTGCACTTGGTCTCTTAATTTTGATATATCATGTTGCATTTCTTCCTCTTATTTATGCGTCATGCTAGAGATTTCCAGTTGCTTACTAGGTGATTCAATTTTCTTTCTTCTAGGCATAAATTAATGATAATTATGCTTCAATATATCTTTTGAATTCCTTCAAATTAATTTTTCAAACCAAACTTATGCAAAAATTTAAAAACACTACACACCTTTTTTGGCTTTGTGTGAGATCGATATTGAATCTGTTCTATCTCTGTAATTTTGGATCTCCAAGGTCTGAAATTTCATACTGTGATAGCACTCTATGTCCTTGTTCCATCCCTAAAAGTCACTGTTTCAAAATTAAAACTTGAAACCAACACACAGAAAAATTCAATCAGTCATCTTTCTGTACTTTTTTACGAAATTTCAATCTGATGCCCAGAGAGAAAGTTATGGTGATTTTACCGAGGTGACCTGTTTGCGATATAATTGAGGAGTATGCAAAAACCATACCTTCCTTGGATCATATCTCCGAAAACATAGAGAGACAACATCTGCAACTTGTACCCAAGGTTCATCAATATTTTGGTTCAAATGGGTTTTAATTTTAGCTTCTGAAACTTTGTAGAAAAATATTTTAGTGAAAATTCCACGATGGCTTGTTTGAAGCAGTAAAACCCTAGAATCGAAAGCTCTCATACCAATTGTTATTCAAGCAACTCACAAAATAGAAGAAAAGATAGATCAACGACTTCAAAATCAGCCTCTTCTAGGTGGAAACCTCCTTTACATTACACAAATGAACAATTCTTGGATGATACAAATCACAAGATATCCTTTCTATATATATATGAGTATAAGGGGTCACAATATAGTCAAAGTCGACATAACAGTAATAATGTAAGGGCACAATAATAACAATATGGGTACAACATGGACACAACAATAAAAATAAGGGGATACAATGACAATAATAATAAGGGAATACACTAGTATTATAGGGACCTAACACCAAGCTTGCTTTGGTAGTACATTAGCATTAGAGCCTAAGCCTACAATTATCTAGTCCACGTTGAAATCACCAATTTGTGTGGTCAACCACATCTCCCTACCAATCATCTTCTTGCTTCAGTTCACCTTATTCACTGTGCGTTTTTCTGGTAAGAAATTTTCCTTGCTAATGTAATTATCTATTAGTTCTTGTAGTCCTTCAACGACCTTATGATCCCTCAGTAGCTTCGTGCATGTTTCCACAAATGACATCAACATCATGGGATCAGAGTCATCTATCACAGTAATTTCTTCTAGTTTCTCTTTTTGTGGGACTATTGATATATGAGTTTTAGACGTAGAAGCACCTTGATCCATAATAAAAAAGTATTGCCTCCCTAAACACCACCTTTTCTCTTTGTAGGTCATGTTATCACTCCTCCAAATCTCCAAGTCTGAGGAAGAGTCCAGCTAAGGTAACCACAGACCAATATTTTGACTTAGTAGCTAGTCGTACCAGGCCAGAGAGGGCTCTCTCCAAAGGATCACAAGCAAGAGGGCTAAATGGATTAGAATTTTAGGCTAGATATAGTAGCTTTGAGTTTTGATTTGATTTTATTGGGGTAGTCACTGGATGAGTGAATTAGGTCAAAGAGTGAACTAAGACAGGGCATGAGAGAATTAGAATTGCAGACATCTGATGGGGCAAGGTGGGAAAGTAATTTTATACTTTCTAGTATATTGATGAAATGGTTTAGATTGATAAGGTGCTAAAAAGAGAATGGAAGTCATGAATTATTTTAAACTGATGGAATGAAACACATTATGATGATTTTCTCAAAACAGATCATAGAAGATGAATTCTCCTTATCAAACCTTGAAAATCAAACAAATTTGGAATTTAAATGGATCATGGAAGATATAAAACACTCACACACATGAAACTGAAGAAGAAATAATATCAAAATACCATGCCACAGGAATCCCACCAAAATAGCTGCAACTCATCCAATATATTCCATGCCAAAGTCTGAAACACTAATACAACATCCAATGGAGTCCAACCACTCAACAAAGTGAATAAAGGGAAGATATAGACCTCAAAACAAACTCCTCTCAACCCGAGGGGTTGAATCCATGAGAGGAGAAGCAGTTCCACCAAAAACTAAACTGATAGCTAGAGTGTAGGGTGGTCAAAGTGACTCATCCCCACCTCATCCCTCACTTTTTAGAAACTGATTCATTACATCACAAAAAGAGTTTTGACCTCATGTATTTACACTAGGTAACCATAAAAACATAAGTATTACATTTATCATATCAATTACATCAGTAAAATTTTGATTTCCCATAGGTAAAAATCAAATCTGGAGAAGAACAGTGAAAAACTAGGCAACTGGTCAAACGTGCAGCGCCTGTCTCAAACACGCAGTGCAATCTTCATACCCACTTTTTCCTACCTTCTAAATGTAAAAATTGAGTCCAGGATATCTCATTGGAAATATTATCCTATCTAGTTTCCACATATTCATTTATTTATCAAAATGGGTTTGATTGGACTCTCCAAAAGTTCATTCCCCCAACATTGGTCAAACGCACAGTGCCAGAAAGAAGTGTGAAGCAATGAATTCAAATCAACTTTTGAGTTCCCTCCTAAAGTCAAAATTGAGCCCATGATAGCCTGTTGGAAATATATATCTCTTGGCTACACAATGGAGCTATCAAGCACTAAAACTAATCAAGTATAGCCCAACAAAAACCAATCCTCCCTAGATTGGTAAAAAAGTGAAGAATGAGTGTGCAAAAATGAAGTGTGATCTTGGAGGAAACATTTTGAGGTCTTCATCAACTCAAACTTGAGTTAATGATATCTCATTGGAAATATATTTTTGTGTAGTTATCATTTGACTTATCAAGAAAGTCATTTAGATATTCCATCTAGGAGAAAATTGATTTTCCCAAGGTCACTCCAGAAGTGCAGCAACTCTCTTATAGAAACTGTATTTTTGACATTTCTCCAACACCATAGCACATGTGTAAAAAATCAAGGTGTTTTTTTAGCCTTAGAATATTATGGACAAAAACCTCTCTTGCTTTTGTAAAATTCATCTGTGTTTGGTTGGAAACATACTTTGAAGCAAAACTGGCCCTATGTGTGGCAAATTATTTGTTCCTTGGAATGACTTCTTCAAAAATGATGGAGACATGTTGTTTGTGAGTTGGAATGGCCTCATAATTTCTGAAATTATTTCCCGTAGGAATCATATGCTTAGATGTCTTTGATTCCATAGCCAACCCTAGATCAATGGGAGAAGAAATTAGGGTTTAGTGTAGGCAAAACAGGGGATTTGGAAAATCTATATGAATGAAGGGAAATAAAGGGGATAGGGGGCTTCTAAATTCTTAGGAAACATTTTTGAGGTAGGGAGGGATGTTAGGAAGTAAGGGAAACTAGAATTTTAAGGATTAAGTATGGGGAAAGGGTCCAAAAGGGCGAAACACAAGCCTAGCCTAGAAAAGTGTCAAAAGCGTAGCAATAGGCTAGGGTTTGTAGAAAAATGCTGATTTTGAGGGATATGAGTGATGGGAAGTGTTTAGGAAGGTATATTAAGGGTATGGGAAGATGTAACACCATCAGGATAAATATTTTGTTGATGATTAAAACATGGAGGTCATGAAACCAATAAGAATTTCCTCAAAACCCTCGGAGAGGGAAATGAGAGGATTCGGCATGGGAAAAGGTCAAGGGAGGTAGATGGAGTGTAGGTGAGTGTGTTAAAGTGTTGTTTTTACTAGGGCTACCATCAGTGAGTAAATTCTTTGAATGAGGACCTAGGTGGAATGACAAAAATTTCTGAGCGAGACCTTAATATGAATATGAAAAGAGGAGTTTTGATCACTGATGGCAGTATGCAAATACCGAAACTAACATCGGCCTTCTTAGTGATGAAAAATCGTTGGAGGTGTCATGAAAACCATTAACCAAGTGCCTAACCATGTGGGCCAATACGGTTAAAAAATTAAACCCAAAGTGAACACTGAAAACACATACACTAGAAACTATAAACTAGATGTTGAAGGATGCTTGTCCAGCAAGCTTATTTCACACTTATCCTACACCAATCTACTGCAAAATTAGTGAATCAAGTGATACTAAAGTGCCAAATAAAGCAATGAAGCAGTTGTTGTAATGATGAGGTTGTTTGTTGGTGCTTGAACCAAAACATAATTGGAAATTCTACCAGCAATATATACACATAATACCTTTGGATCTATAAAAGGAAATCTGGTTTGTGATTCAAACTAAGAAAATATTCGACATTTGATGCTATAGGATCATAAAAATTAGATTATATCCACTACCCCAACTCATTAACATATGCTCTTGGCTTGAGATTGTCACATCTTTGTTGTAAATCAATACATCCGTCAATCCAACCATCCAAGGGCAGCCTTTCCTTTTCTAGTTTGGGAGGAGGGAGAGTTTGCAAGAACTATTTAGGATCATGGAAATCATATGATTCAAAATGAACATGCAATACTTCAATTTCATTTTCTAATATTTCAACAACTAAACCAAGAAAATAATTTTTACCTTCAGGTGCAAGTCTGTTGGATTTCAAACAACGAAATACTAATGTTGAGAAATTCTGATCAATCAACTATTCTCACTTATTCCTTAAAGGTAGCAATATTTCACTAGATAAAGGATTCACCACATATCCTATCATCGGTGATTACCATGAATTCTCTAAAATCTGGATTCTTCGGCAGTGAAGTTGCTCTGAACATTGAAGCTCGATATTTTTAACAATGGGGTCACCAGGTGGATGATTCCACCTTCTTGTTTCTGACTGTTGTCCACCATCAACAACCGGATTTGAGGCATTTTCATTCTTTCTAGAGGAAGATAGAGCTTTTGGTCCCCACCAATGCACCAGTATGTTATCACTCCTTCAGATCTCCAAGGCTAAGGAAGAGTCCAGTTGACGTAACCACATACAAATCTTTTGACTTAGTAGCTAGCTCTACCAGGATAGAGAGGGATCATATTCGAGAGGGATGGATGGATTAGAGTTTTAGGCTAGATATAGTATATCAGGGTTTTGATTTGATTTGATTGGGGTAGTCACTGGATGAGTGAATTAGGTTAGAGAGTGAACTAGGTCAGGGCATGAGAGAATTAGAATTGTAAATATCAGATGGGGAAAGGTAGGTAAGTGCCTTAATACTTTGTATTATATTGAGGAAATGGTTTAGACTCATGAGGTGTTGAAAAGAGCATGGAAGTCATGAATTCTTTTTAAACTAAAGGAATGAAACACATTATGATGATTTTCCCAAAACAAAGCATAGAAGATGAATTTTGCTTATCACACCTTGAAAATCAAACACATTTAGAATTCAAATGGATCATAGAAGGTACAAAACATTCACACACATGAAACTGAAGAATAGATAATATCAAAATACCATGCCACAGGAATCCCACCAAAATAGCTGCAACTCATCAAATATATTCCATGCCAAAGTATGAAACACTAATACAATATCCAATGGAGTCCAACCTCTCAAAAAAGTGAAGAAAGAAAATTCCTCCCAACCTTAGGGGTCGAATCCATGAGAGGAGGAGCAGTTCCACCAAAACCTAAATTGATAGCTAGAGTGTAGGGTGGTCAAAGTGACCCATCCCTCACTTTTTGAAAACTGATTCATTACATCACAAAATGAGTTTTCACCTAATGTATTTACCCTAGATAATAGTAAAAACATAAGTATTACATTTATAATATCAATTACATAAGTGAAATGTTGATTTCTCATAGGTAAAAATCCAATCTGTAGAAGAACAGTGAAAACCTAGGCAATTGGTCAAACTCGCAGTGCCATCTTCAAAACGTCACTTCTCCCTTGGAATCACTTCCTAAAAAATGATGGAGACATGATGTTTATGAGCTGGAATGGCCTCATAATTTCTGAAATTACTTCCCTTAGGCCTCGTATGCTCATTTGCCTCTGATTCCGTAGCAATCCGTAGTTCAGTGGGAGGGGAAATTAGGGTTTAGTGTAGGTAAAGTAGGGGATTTCTTAAATCTATAGGAATGAAGGGAAATGAAGGGGATAGGGGGCTTATAAAATCATAGGAAAATTTTTGGAGGTAGGGAGGATGTTAGGAAATAAGGGAAACTGGAATTTTAAGGATTGAGTGAGGGGAAGGGGTCAAAAAGGGAGAAACATAGGCCTGGTCTATAAAAGTGTCAAAAGCGTAGCAATAGGCTAGCGTTTGTAGAGAAATGATTATTTTTAGGGATATAAGTGATTGAAGGTGCTTAGGATGCTATATTAAGGATAGGGGAAGGTGTAAGAGCATCAGGATACAAATTTTGTTGATGATTTAACCATGGAGGTCATGAAACGAAGAAAAATGTCCTCAAAATGCTCGGAGAGAGAAATGAGAGGAATGGGAATGGGAAAAGTTCAAGGGAGGTAGATGGAGTGTAGGTGATGTTAGCGCTCGAATCTGCCTCAGAATGAGGAAGGAAAAACTCGAGGCAACATCAAACCAAGCTCAGCCTCGTAGCTAACCCTATGAGGACAGGAGAGGGTTCTCTCCGGGTCTATCTCGACAAAAGGTTTTCAAAGGGGCTGAGATGACCGATAGTGAATGCAAATTTTAGGCTAGTAAATTGATAGGAAATGGGGTTTTAATGAATTATGGGGTTTTCTGGGCTACATGGGGCAAAGCACAGCTTGAACAGCGAAATATAATAAAAAACATAGATTATCTCCTGAGGCAAGGTAGGCAAGAAATTTAACAATTAAATTGAGATAAACAGAATGGCAAGACTGCTGAGAAGTCGACAAGGGCATAGAAGAGGATCCTTGTCAAACAGAAGAAAACATTAACAATGAATACTTCCTCAAGATAGAGCAAATAAATTGAATTCTGCCTTTCTCACTTAAAAGTATTCAACAGAAATGATTTAGGAATGAAATGAAAAAACATTACAAGATACATATGAGACAGAGAAGAAACATATGTCAAATGTCATACCACAGGAATCTCAGGGGTCAAAGCTGTATTTTTCATTAAACTCTCTGTCAAAAACTGTACAAGAAAGCTCTTTGTTCTCCTCCACGCACCTCTTAGAAGTCTTTTTTCCCAAAGTACAAAGTATTGCTTAAATACAAATTACATGCCCAAGATGTTACTAGCTTCTAGGAACATAAAACTAACTTCTAGGAATTAAAACTAATTAAAATTCCAAAAAATAAACCAAATCTGGATCAGATTGCAAAATGTCTCGAGTTGTGAAGGTTGCTAGTCAAAACTCTTTTGAAATAGGAATCTTGAAAGCTGCCATTTGTCATAGACTACCACCTGCTTTTGGAATTCTCCTTTACAAATGATTTCTCAACACATAAACTATCTGTGGGATAACAGATCCACTAAAACTAAGGGATCATCATTAACAAAACCCAAACCTGCAAAGTCAAACAGCTGTTCATAACGCTCCCCTTGAATCTGTTGATGACCAAAAAAAATAGTGAAATTTGTAGGTGGAACTCCTTTAAATCATAACTGAAAATAAAAATAGGCCTCAAGTCCTATTATTCTACTTATGATCGATGTCTTTGTTCTAATTTTGTCATTGACCTGGACTGCCACATTATACTTTCCATTTTCCTTTTGCTGTTAGACCAAAATAGCATTACGCTCTGTTGTGGCAGATATCTCCATTTCGTTGTTCATTAAATCATAAACCCATGCTCCCACTGAAGTAGTTGTTTCAATTGTTATTGATATCGATTTCCAAGAAGTTGGGCTCGAATTTTGACAAAGAAGCATTGACGAGAACCCCATTTTTCAATTTTCACCCCACTTTTGCATCGAATTTTCCATACGGTTTTGCCACGAGAGAAAGTATAAGATTGAATCAACATGAAGTGGTGGGATGTCTACTTTCTCCATGTATACACCTAAATTGACAATAACTATACAGATCAAGTTTATCAAAGGCGGGGCATTGGCTGTCGTATGCCCAAAATTTGTCCAGCAAACACTCAAACACCTCTTCTCACGCATCAAATCACAGGTAGATTTTATTCATTGTTCATTCTTGGTTTTGAAAGGTTTATAGAAAGGATAATGATATATTTTCCATGAAAAACCAAGCGTAAAAACCATCCTTGTCCATTAATTTGCTGTAAGGATTTAAATGCCACGAGGCTGAGCTTGGTTTGATGTTGCCTCGAGTTTTTCCTTCCTCGGCCTGAGGCAGATTCAAGCGCTAACAGGTGAGTGAGGTTTTCTAACTAGGGCTACCATCAGTGACTAAATGTTTTGAATGAGGACCTAGGTGGAATAACAAAAATTTCTGAGCGAGACCCTAATTTGAATACAAAAATAAGAGTTTTGATCACTGATTGCAGTATGTAAATACTGACACTAACATCTTCCTCAATGGGGATGACAGCTCCTTGAAGGTTTCAAGAACACCGTAGACAAAGTACCAAACCATGTGGGCCAATACGGCCAAAAACTTACAACCAAACTCAACACTGAAAACACACACACTACAAACTGTAAACTAGATGCTGAAGGATGCTTGTCCAAAAAGCTTATTGCAAACTTATCCTACACTAATCTACAGCAAAATCACTGAATCAAGTGATACTAAAGTTCCAAATCAACCAATCAAGCAGTTTCTGTAATGATGAGGTTGTTTGACGGTGCTTGAACCAGAACATAATTGAAAATTCTGTTAGGATATTCCGACACATAGGAATAGTTAAGTATAACTTGGTCTAGTATAGAGTTAGGTAAAGTGTGTTTCTTTACTATGTACATTTGTAACTTACAACCCAATGGTCACGATATGTAGTGATTTGACGGTTCATTCTCTCCTTGGTATTACCGACACTTGATCCGTGGCTTGACACCCGATTGGTCCATGAATTCTATTTAAAGCGCATGGAGGGTCATTTGTAGGTTCACCGTGCATGAGAGAAGCTTATGTA
>APFE030572718.1:17490-43789 GCA_000404065.3 Pinus taeda
GAGCGATTTGGTCACTTAAACTATCGCTCCCTTCAACATCTATGTAAAGAAAATATGGTGACAGGTCTTCCTATGGTATCTTGCAGAGATGGTGTTTGTTCCGGATGTGTACTCGGAAAACATCATCGGGACAGTTTTGAAAAAAGTGCCTCTTGGCATGCCTCAGCCCCTTTACAGCTTGTGCACGGTGATTTATGTGGTCCTCTTCCTGTTGCTTCATTCTCTGGCTGCAAGTATTTCTTAACTTTCATTGATGATTTCTCCAGACGCACTTGGGTATACTTCTTAAAACTCAAGAGCGAAGTATTTAACATTTTTTTGGCCTTCAAAGCCTTTGTTGAAAAACAATCTGGACATCAAATTCTTAAGCTAAGAACTGATAATGGTGGAGAATATGTTAAAAACATTCATCAACTTTTGCACCGAAAATGGAATTCAAATGCAACATACTGTTCCATACACTCCACAACAAAATGGTGTAGCTGAAAGGAAAAATCGCACCTTAAAAGAAATGGCTAATTGTGTGCTGCAATCTAAAGGACTCAGTCTTAGTTTTTGGGCCGAAGCAATTAATTGTGCAAATTATATAATAAATCGCACTCCTACTAAGGTTCTAAAGAATATCACTCCAGAAGAAGCTTGGAGTTCCATTAAACCAGATGTAAGTCACTTTCGTATTTTTGGAAGTGAAGAATGGGCCCATATTCCAGATGAAAAGCATAAAGCTTTAGAACCTAAGAGTGAGAAATGTACTTTTGTTGGATATTCTGAAGATGTAAAAGGTTATAGACTTATTCCATTTTAAGTCCAAAAATGTTATCATTAGAAGAGATGTAAAATTTGATGAAAATAAATCGGCCTGCGAGCCTAGTCCGGCGGATGTGCCACCTCTTCCTATCTCTTCTACTTTTGAAAACATTTCTTCTTCAGATGATGAAAGTGAGGATGACAATCCTCCCCCACCTTCTCAGGAACCTCAACTTCCAAGATGGGTCCGTGCTACCCGGGATGCAGCAGGTGATCTTGCCGGTGATCCTACAGATCAGCGACGTACACGTTCTCAGTTTGAAAGAGCCTCTTCTTTACTGGCTCAAGCTCCAGTAAATCATGATCCTGACACTTTTGCAGAAGCTTCAGGCCATCCACATTGGGAAGCAGCTATGAATGAAGAATATCATTCATTGTTGGCAAATGATACATGGGATCTTGTTCCTCTACCAAAGGGACGCAAACTTGTTAGATGTAAATGGGTTTACAGAACCAAGTATGGACCAGATGGGAAAGTTGATAAACATAAAGCTCGTCTTGTTGCTAAGGGCTTTTCACAGGTTGAAGGCATTGATTACACTGAAACCTTCTCCCCTGTTGCCAAAATGAACTCTATCCGCCTTGTTCTTTCCCTTGCTGCCTCTTTAAAATGGGAAGTCCATCAGATGGATGTTAAATCTGCCTTCTTGCATGGGGACTTGCATGAAGAAATCTATATGGAACAACCCATTGGCTTCATCCAAACAGACTCCAGCCTTGTATGTCGACTTAAGAAATCCCTTTATGGTCTCAAGCAAGCTCCTCGGGCTTGGTATGCCAAAATGGATAGTTTTCTTTTAGAATTTGGCTTTTCTATGTGTCATTCTGACAATACTGTCTACACCAAGAAAGACGGCAAGGCTCTTATCATTCTTGTTCTTTATGTTGATGATCTTATTCTCACTGGTAGTGATCCCAACCTTATTAACCATGTGAAGTCCAGCCTTAAAAAGAAATTTGAAATGATAGACTTAGGACACTTACACTATTTTCTCGGTCTTCAAGTCTTGCAATCCAAGGAGGGTATTTCCCTTTCCCAGTCCAAGTATGCTTGTGATATTCTTCGTCATTTTCACATGGAAGATTGTAAGCCAGGTCCTTCTCCCTTTCATTCTGGAGTCAAACTTTCAGTCTCTTGTACTTCCCTTGAAGTTGATGCTACCTTATACCGTCAACTTGTAGGAAAACTTTTGTATTTAACCCATACTCGTCCTGATCTTTCCTTTATTGTTGGCCTTGTTGCTCAGTTTATGCAAAACCCCCGTGAAAGTCATTGGAAAGCAGCTAAACGAATACTTTGTTATGTTCGTGGTACAGTTCAGTTTGGAATTCATTACAGTTCTGAAAAATCTCCTCTATTGGTTGGTTTCACTGATTCTGATTGGGCTAGTGACCCTGATGAACGGAAGTCTACTACTGGTTATGTGTTCACTCTTGGTTCAGGACCTATTACATGGGCTTGCAAGAAAAAAGCTTCCATTTCTCTTTCTTTAGCAGAAGCAGAGTATCGTGGTGCCGTAGAGGCTAGTAAGGAAGCCTTGTGGCTTCGTCAGATCCTATCAGAGTTTGGTTTTGAGCAGCAGCATCCGACTACACTTTGGTGTGATAATCAAAGTGCCATTCAGCTTTGCAAAGATCCAATTCAGCATCAGCACAACAAACACATTGAACTACACATGCACTTCATCAGAAAGCTCATTCATGACCATGTTCTTGAAGTGCAATATTGTTCAACAGATGATCAAGTTGCAGACATCTTCTCAAAGGCTCTCACAGAGGCGAAGTTCACTAAACTTCGATTTATGGTTGGAGTTCAGGAAGTTGTCACTAAGGGGGGATAGGCTTTAGTGCCTCCTTCCTTCTCCTATTGTGTCATATTTGTAATTCATTCAATCCTATCCCAAGTTGTTCTTAAGGAGGGATGTTAGGATATTCCAACACATAGGAATAGTTAAGTATAACTTGGTCTAGTATAGAGTTAGGTAAAGTGTGTTTCTTTACTATGTACATATGTAACTTACAATCTGATGGTCACGATATGTAGTGATCTGACGGTTCATTCTCTCCTCGGTATTACCGACACTTGATCCGTGGCTTGACACTCGATTGGTCCATGAATTCTATTTAAATTGCATGGAGGGTCATTTGTAGGTTCACCGTGCATGAGAGAAGCTTATGTAAATTTTCATTCTTTTATTAATAAATTTCCTGTAGCAGCCACGTTAGCGCAGGCCGTGGACTGTTTCCCTCTTTGAGGGTTTTAACCACGTCAAAATACTGGTGTATTGATCTGTGATCTGTTTGTGAGCGGTGTCCTTTTGGTGTTCTGTCTGATGAACTTACCCTGTAAATTCCTACAAATTCTACAAGCAATATATACACATAATACCTCTGTCTCTGTAAAAGGAAATTTGGTTTTTCATTCAAACCAAGAAAATATTCCATATATGTTGCTATAGTATCATAAAAATCAGATTCTATCCACTATGCCAACTCATTAATATATGCTCTTGGCTAGAGATTGTCACATCCCTGCTGGAATCAAAACATCTGTCAATCCAACTCCAAGGGAAGCCTTACCTTTTCTTCTTTGGGTGGAGGGAGAGTTTCCAAGAACTATTTAGGATCTTGGAAATCATATGATTCAATATGAATATCCAATAGTTCAATTTCATTTTCTAATCTTTCAGCAACTAAACCAAGAAAATAATTTTTACTTTCACGTGTGAGTCGGCTAGATTTCAAATAATGAAATATTGATGTTGAGAAATTCTGATCAATATGAAATCTTGTAACTCATTCCTTAAAGTTAGTAATATTTCACCAGATAAAGGATCTACCACATATCCTGTCATCAATGATTACCATCAATGCTCTGAAATCTAGATTCTTTGGTAGTGAAGTCACTCTGAACTTTGAAGCCCGAGATCTTGAACAATGGAGTCGCCAAGTGGATGATTCAACCTTTTTGTGTGTGACTACTATCCACCATAAACAACTAGATATGATTCATTGTCATTCTTTCCCGAGGAAGATAGAGATTTCGGACCCCAGCAGCCACACCAGCATGTTATAACTCCTCCAGATCTCTAAGGCTAAGGAAGAGTCCAGCTGAGGTAACCATAGACCAATCTCTTGACTTGGTACCTAGCCCTAATAGGCCGAAGAGGGCTCTCTCCAAAGGATGACAACCAAGAGGGCTAGATGGATTAGGGTTTTAGGCTAGATATAGTAGCTCAACATTTTGATTTGATTTAATTGGGGTAGTCACTTGATGAGTGAATTAGGTCAGAGAGTGAACTAGGTCAGGGCATGAGGGAATCAGAATTGTATACATCTGATGGAGCATGGTAGGCAAGTAATTTAATACTTTGTAATATATTGATGAAATGGTTTAGACTGACAAGGTGCTAAAAATAGCATGGGAGTCATGAATTCTTTTTAAACTAATGGAATGAAACACATTATGATGATTTTCCCAAAACAAAGCATAGAAGATGATTTCTGCTTATCACACCTTGAAAATCAAACACATTTAGAATTGAAATGGGTCATGGAAGATACAAAACATTCACACACATGAACCTGAAGAAGAAATAATATCAAAATACCATGCCACTTGAATGCCACCAAAATAGCTGCAACTCATCCAATATATTCCATGCCAAAGTATGAAACACTAATAGAATATCCAATGGAGTAAAACCTCTCGAAAAAGTGAAGAAAGGGAATATATATACCTGAAAATAAAATCCTCTCAACCTTAGGGGTCGAATCAAAGTCACTCATCCCTCACTTTTTGGAAACTGATTCATTACAACAAAAAAAGAGTTTTCACCTAATGTATTGAACCTAGGTAATAGTAAAATCATCATCATTACATTTAAGATATCACTTACATCAGTAAAATGTTGATTTTCAATAGGTAAAAATCAATTATGGAGAAGATGAGTGAAAAACTAGTCAACTGGTCAAACGCGCAGAGCCTTTTTCAGACTCACTTTTTCCTGCCTTCGCGATGTCCAAATGGAGCCATTATATCTCATTGTAAAGTGTATCCTTGCTAGCTTCAAAATATGCCTTTTGTTTCCAAAATGGGCTTGATTTGACCTCTAAAACTTCATTCTCCCAAGACTGGTCAAATGTGCAGCGGCAGAAGGAAGTGCACAACCCATACTTCAAATCGACTTTCGAGTGCCTTCCCCAAATCCAAATTGTGCCCATCATATCATGTTGGAAAGATATCTCTCTTGGATACACGATGGACCTATCAGACACTGAAAAGGAATTATCCCAAGACTAGTCAAAACATGCAGAATGAGGGTGCAAAAATGAAGTGTGATGTTGTAGGAAACGTTTGGAGGTCTTCCTAAACTCCAAATTGAGTTAATGATAGCTAATTAGAAATCTATTTCTGACTAGTTATCATTTGATTCATCAAGAAAGTCATTTGGAAACTCCATATAGGAGAAACATTGATTTTCCCAAGGTCACTCCAGGAGTCCAACAACTCTCTTATAGAAACAACATTTTTGACATTTCTCCAAAACCATAACACTTGTGTCAAAAATGAAGGAGGTTCTTTTTATCCCTGGACTATTATGGTCAAAAACCTCTCTCACTTTTGTAAAATGCATCTTTTTTTTGTTGGAAACATACTTTGAACCAAAAATGGCCCTATGTGTGGCAAATGAGTTGTCCCTTGGAATGAGATGGAGTGTAGGTGAGTGAGGTATTTTTTACTAGGGCTACCATCAGTGAGTAAATGTTTTGAATGAGGACTTAGGTGGACTGACAAAAATTTCTAATGGAGACCCTAATATAAATATGAAAAGAGGATTTTTTTATCATTGACGATAGTATGCAAATACTAACAGTAACACCAACCTTACTGGGGATGACAGCTCCTTGCAAGTGTGAAGAACACCATAAACCAAGTCTATAACAATGTGGTCGAATATGGTCAAAACATTACAACCAAACTGAACACTGAAAACTCACACTCTGCAAACTGTAAACTAGATGATGAAGGATGCTTGTCCAGCAAGCTTATTTCACACTTATCCTACACTAATCTACTGCAAAATCATGGAATCAAGTGACACTAAAGTGCCAAATCAACCAATCAAGCAACTGTTGTAATGACGAGGTTGTTTGATGGCTCTTGAACTAGAACATAATTGTAAATTATACCAACAATATATACACATAATACCTCTGGTTCTGTAAAAGAAAATCTGATTTGTCATTCAAAGTAAGAAAGTATTCCATATATTCTCCTATAGGATCATAAAAATCATATTCTATCTGCTTCCCCAACTCATTAACATATGATCTTGGTTCAAGATTATCACATCCCTGTTGTAATCAAAACATCTGTCAATCCAACCATCCAAGGGTAGCCTTACTTTCTCTCTTTGGGAGGAGGGAGAGTTTCCAAGAACTTTTTAGGATCTTGGAAATCATATGATTCAATATGAACATCCAATGGTTCAATCTGATTTTCTAATCTTTCAGCAAGTAAACCAAGAAAATATTTTTTACTTTCAGGTGTAAGTCATTTGGATTTCAGACAACGAAATATTGATGTTGAGAAATTCTGATCAATCTGAAATTATTCTAAATCATTCCTTAAAGTTAGTAATATTTCACTAGATAAAGGATTTTCCACATATCTTGTCATTGGTGATTACCATCAATGCTTTGAAATTTGGATTCTTTGGCAGTGAAGTCACTCTGAACTTTGAAGCTCGGAATCGTGAACAATGGATTTGTCAGGTGGATGATTCAACCTTCTTGTGTCCGACTACTTTCCATCGTCAACAACCGGATCTTAGTTGTTTTTGTTATTTCTAGAGCAAGATAGAGCTTTCAGTCCTTGACAATGGCGTCAGTATGTTCTCACTCCTCTAGATCTCCAAGGCTGAGGAGGAGTCCAACTGAGGTTACCACAAACCAATATTTTGACTTGGTAGCTAGCCCTACGAGGTTGGAGAGGGCTTTCTCCAATGGATCACATCTGAGAGGGTTGGATGGATTATGGTTTTAGGCTAGATATAGCAGCTCAGGGTTTTGAGTTGATTTGATTGGCGTAGTCACTGGGTGAGTGAATTGGGTCAGACAGTGAACTAGGGAAAGGCATGAGGGAATCAAAATTGCAGACATCTGATGGGGAAAGGTTGGAAACTATTTTAATGCTTTGTAGTATATTGATGAAATGGTTTAGACTGATGAGGTGCTAAAAAGGGCATGGAATTCATGAATTCTTTTTAAACTGAAGGAATGCAACACATTATGATGATTTTCCCAAAACATAGCATAAAAGATGAATTCTGATTATCACACCTTGAAAATCAAATGCATTTAGAATTCAAATGGATCATAGAAGATACAAAACATTCACGCACATGAAACTGAAGAAGAAACAATATCAAAATACCATGCCATAAGAATCCCACCAAAATAGTTGCAACTCATCCAATATATTCCATTTCAAAGTATGAAACACTAATACAATATGATTGGAGGCCAACCTCTCAAAAAAGTGAATAAAGCAAAGATATAGACCTAAAAAAAAACTCCTCCCATTCTTAGAGGTTGAATCCATGAGAGGAGGAGTAGTTCGACGAAAAACTAAACTGATAGCTATAGTGTAGGATGGTCAAAGCGACTCATCCCTCACTTTTTGGAAACTAATTCATTACATCACAAAAATAGTTTTCACCTAATTTATTTACCCTAGATAATATTAAAAAAATCATTATTACATTTACCATATCAATTTCATCATTAAAATGTTGATTTTCCATAGGTAAAAATTAAATCTGGAGAAGAACAATGAAAAACTAGGCAACTAGTCAAATGCGCAACACCATTTTCAGACGCATGTTTTCCTACCTTCCCAGTGTCCAAATGGCGCCCATGATAGCTCATTCGAAATCATATCCTGTGTAGCCTCTGAATATGTCTTTATTTTTCAAAACGGGCTTGAGTGGACCTTCCAAAACATCATTCTCCCAAGACTATTCAAACGCATAGTGCTAAAAGGAACTGCGGAGCGCCGACTGCAAATCGACTTTCGAGTGCCTTCCCGAAATCCAAATTGAGCCCAGGATACCTTGTTGGAAATATCCCTCTCTTTTCCACTCAATGGACCTAACAGAACTGAAAATGATTAATTATAGCCTCTCAAAAACTAATTCTCCTAAGACTCGTCAAAAAGTGCAGAAAAAGGGTGCAAATATGAAGTGTAATCTTGCAGGAAACTTTTGGAGGTCATGATCAACCCAAAATTGAGTTAGTGATAGCTCATTATAAAAATATCAAGGTCTAGTTATCATTTGACTCATCAAGTAAGTCATTTGGACACTCCGTATAGGAGAAAATTTGATTTTCCAAAGGTCACTCCGGAAGTGTAGCAACTCTCTTATAACAACTGTATTTTTGACATTTCTCCAAAAATATCACCTGCGTAATATATGAATGCGGTTTTTTTATCCTTTTACTATTATGGACAAAAACATATCTCACTTTTGTAAAATTCATCTCTGTTTGGTTGGAACGATACTTTGAAGCAAAACTAGCCCTATGTGTGGCAAGTTATTTAACCCTTGGAATGACTTCTTGAAAAATGATGGAGACATGATGTTTATGAGCTGGAATGGCCTCATAATTTCTGAAATTACCTCCCTTAGGTCTCCTCTTCTCATATGTCTCTTATTCCATAGCCAACCCTAGCTCAACGGGAGAGGAAATTAGGGTTTAGTGTAGGCAAAACAAGGGATTTGGGAAATCTTTAGGAATGAAGGGAAATAGAGGGGATAAGGGGCTTCTAAATTATTAGGAAAATTTTTGGAGGTAGGGAGGGATGTTAGGAAGTAAGGGAAATTAGAATTTTAAGGATTGAGTGAGGGGAAGGGATCCAAAAGGTAGAAACATAGGCCTAGTCTAGAAAAGTGTGAAAAGCATAGCAATATGCTAGGTTTTGTCGAAAAATTATGATTTTGAGGGATATAAGTGATGGGAGGTGTTTAGGAAGTTATATTAAGGATAGGCGAAGGTGCAAGAGCATCATGATACATGTCTTGTTCATGATTTAATGATGGAGGTCATGAAACCAAGAAAAATGTCCTCAAAACCCTGGGAGAGGGAAATGAGAGGAATGAGCATGGTAAAATGTCAAGGGAGGTATATGGAGTCTAGGTGAGTGAGGTTTTTTTTACTAGGGATACAATCATTGAGTAAATTTTTTGAATGAGGACCTAGGTGGAATGACAAAAATTTCTGAGCGATACCCTAATATGAATATGAAAAGAGGAGTTTTGATCACTGATGGCATCATGGAAATACTGACACTAACAGGTCAAATCCCACATTCTCCTCACTGTCCCTGTGAACCCATGTATCTGCTATTGGTTGCTTGCCTTCTACCTTGTCTTCGCTAGTGGTTATACCACTTCGTGTGACTATATTGATACTAGGATTGTCTTCGTGTGGCTTGGAACTCATCACGTGAATGTTCTATGTCAGCTATTGGTTCTTATTCTCCTGCATCTTTGCTATTAATACAAAAAAATCTTCTATAACATAATCAAATTGCTTGCAATATTGATAAGAAGGATGGATTGGATTCTGACAGTCGCATGCAAAATATACTGGTTCTCCATAGTTTTAGCAAACAATATAGCCCTGGCCTCTTTGAGCGCCTCGTCCTCGTCCTCTTCCCCCTCCTTGGAATCCTCATCGAGCCACAAGTGAGACCTGATCATTCTACCTGCAGGTCTCAACTTGCATCCTATACATTGGGGTTATGTCTATCATCAAGTCATGGCTTCGTCAATCTCTTTCATCATGGCAAACCAATTTACAAAATTTGCAAAATAGTTTCTTGGGTGTCTTTACAAACTTTTTCAACATATAACAATTATCTATTAGATGAAGTCCTCACACTGGGCATATACTACAGCACACACTTGCACTGGTGCTTGATCCAGTAGGAGACTCTAGTTTTAGTGGGTTGGGGCCTTCCACAGCTCTATAGTCCCAGTACACAAGGCACTAATCCTTATAGTGGCCTATAGCCTTGCACCTCATGAACCAAACTTCAAGGCATAGTCCCGACTAAACATCCTTGCCCTTCTTCAGATCTTGCAACTCCATATGCAGGCCTGCTAATTGTGATTGGATCTATTGGTCTCCTATATTCATGTCCTAGATCAACAAAGACTCTAGGTTCATCATGATCTCTAATGCTTCGTCCTCAAATCTAATCTTTTGTTGAGACAAAGGCAATCTTATGTGTGGAAATAGTGAAGCTATGTACCATTCCTTATGTTGCTCATCTGAAATCTGAAGATTATCATGTCTCATTAAGAACTTCAGCCTTTGATCTATATCCCATGTAGGCTCATTAGCCATCTTCTTGATCTCCTTTATTTCAGTAACACATTGAGTTTCTAATTTCGGCTTTCTAAATTCTATGTTCAACGTTGTATTTGTCTTAGCCAATGTATCATTCAAATTGGTTGTACTATATTTGATATACCATGTAAGCACTCTATCCTATAGCATTGGAACCAGTTGTGCATTCTTCATGTCATCAGCAATGATTTATTGCGCATTCCACATAGCTTCTGCTACGAACCAAAACTGATCAGGATCCTCTGATCCATGACCCTTCAATACAGGAATTTTCATTGTATTCACCATACTGAAAAGTGAAGCTAGAGGTGGAGGTGGAGGCAGAGGCATAAGCATAGGTGTATGCGGTGGTGATGGAGATGGAGATGGGGTGGATGGATGCGGAATCCCAGAAGTGTGCTGACCTTCTGTCTCTGGTGCACCTCCAGGTGTGTTAGGGTTATTCCTTCCTTCTTCATTGTCTCATTCACCCAATAATGGAATGTACTTACTCTCAATATATTTTTCCGGGTCGGATCTAAATATTTTTCCACTTCGGGTAGATCCAGTCTGACCTCTTTTAAACATTAATTTATAGGCATAACACCCTCTTCACACAACAACATTTTAATCCAAGTTTTTAGCGATTTCAAGTACTTACATATCAGACCATTAAATAATTCATGTTCATCTTCGCTATAAGATACAGATGTGTCAATTACAAATTCAGTGATAAAACCGCCCAAAATACTATCGACCCAATAGTCAACAACCCTTGCAACCTTGTAACCAAACTCTTCAAGGTACTTGATCAGTTCAGGTGTCCACATAATATGATCATCGTGTTTCCAAGTATGTTCACTGTCTGCTAATTTTGGAAGCCACTCGTGCAGTTTATTTGTGAATGATGCGAAAATGATTTCATGCTCGTCTGTGTACATATATTTATGTAGTCGCCTATCTTTTGACAAGTGTGGATTCCGATTTTCCTGAGCTGAAAAATCGAGTAACTTACGATCTAGCAACTTCTCGATTTCTTTCTTAGTTGGCATCCATGGATGCCACATCACACATCCCTCAGATACATACCAACCTTGGTAATGGAACCATTTACTGACTTGAGGGGGCTTGGACTCAAGTTCAGAGTAGCTATGCTAACCAAAAAAACCCTACACTATTGGACCTTTCAGCAATAGTCCGCTTATCGCAGACTACAGTCTCACCCAAGGTAGTATTAGGAGATATTATAACTAGGTTTTTGCATGCATAAGGCTACGTGATGTAGCAGTGAGGCATTTCTTTAATCTAGGGCTTGATCTGACCTTTGTGGACCCTTATCTTCAGAAACACAGATTAAAATTTATTTCTACTTAAATAGATCTATGAGCTTCGCCTAATTGTTCTAACATGCATAAGTTATCATACAAAAATAGATCTAAACCTTTGTGATGTAATTAAAACATTATTATAGAGAATCAAATCATAACTGAGCATAAAAAAAAAACATATAAATATACAAACAACACAAGAAATTTCTTCAAATATACTTTATTACTTCAGATCTTCAATGAATACACTTCTTCTGGCCCTGTGCACATAGCTATAGCGGCCCACATACTCAGCTATGGACTTGCCAAGGTCTCTGTTAACTCAATTGTAGAAGCCTTCCCCTTCTCTAGAATACAAAATTAAACATAAAATAGACTCAATATCTCATTCATCAATTGACTGCCTAATGACTCCTAGATGACTTGTTGTTATAGATTTTCCCTTACATTACCATGGCCCATGAACCATGGGAAGAAATCAAAATAGCCCATCCTTTTATAAAATAAGAGGATTTGACCTGCCTAAAAGCCCCTTTGACTCTTAACATTCTCCAATATTCGATCTCCACTCCAAAAAATGTGGAGACTTTACAATATTATAAAATTTGACTCATAAATTAGACGTGGGGGATCCCATACCAACACTTTCCTCACCATTGACACACTATTCATTGTAGCCGAATGTGTTTCATGAGTCTTTTAGAAAAACATTCTCCCTTAATCTTTTGGATGCTTTTCCTATTGGTTTTGATTACAATCAGGTACAATATGGTGTGGCGTCATGACAAAAATATGAAAGGACAAAATCCATTGATTATGGTTTGTTTAATTACAAGTATTTCATAACTCATGAGGAATATGTTATAGCTTATAATGTTCAAGGGAGTCCTTTGACTAATGTAACACAATCATCTATCCATTAAATTTGATCTGTTTAATATTAAGTCCAATCAATCCACTAACATTAATATTGTTTTTATTAATACATATGATGATAGTGGTGCATATTTACGTGTTGATTTTTCTAAACCACCCAAATTCAATGATCCCCCACTAGAAAGTTTAGAGACCCATCAGGAAGTCGACACACTTTAACCACTGCTGATGATTCTTTCAAATTATCGCAATCTCGTTGAGATCTCTAAACTAAGTTTCATCCACATTTTCACGCATGATTCTATGCTTAATATTTGTCCACTAGGTGTGAGGTCATTCTTAAAGGAACTTCAACTTTTAAAAGTTAATCCTCATGATAAAAGTTTTGATAAGATAAAGGATTCTTGTGTTGGAAATAATACTGAGAGGGGGGGTGAATCAGTATTATCAAGACAAATATTCCTTTCTCATAAACAAATGATATACGCTACTTCAGTTCATTAAACCCACGTATATATGCAATTATGCAGAAGGAAAACCGTTTTTATTAATACATATGATGATAGTGGTGCATATTTACGTGTTGATTTTTCTAAACCACCCAAATTCAATGATCCCCCACTAGAAAGTTTAGAGACCCATCAGGAAGTCGACACACTTTAACCACTGCTGATGATTCTTTCAAATTATCGCAATCTCGTTGAGATCTCTAAACTAAGTTTCATCCACATTTTCACGCATGATTCTATGCTTAATATTTGTCCACTAGGTGTGAGGTCATTCTTAAAGGAACTTCAACTTTTAAAAGTTAATCCTCATGATAAAAGTTTTGATAAGATAAAGGATTCTTGTGTTGGAAATAATACTGAGAGGGGGGGTGAATCAGTATTATCAAGACAAATATTCCTTTTTCATAAACAAATGATATACGCTACTTTAGTTCATTAAACCCACGTATATATGACATTATGCAGAAGGAAAACCGCGTATACAATGCAGACTTTTAATTTACTTATCTTTCTGATGTTGATTGTTAATCTATATTTCAGAATTAGTAAACAGAAATAGTAAAGCAGAGCAGAAAGACAATCGCACCCAAGAACACAAGATATAAGGTGGAAACCCAATGTGAGTGAAAACCACCTGCTGCAATTCGTCTCTATCTTTCTTTAATTAGAAACTTCTTTTTACAATGTATTGGTGCAGTACTTTACCAGTATGCAGGCTACAACCTGCAGAGAGCTACAACTCTCTCTTGTTCTCCAGTTTCTCCTAGAAGGGAGCTACAACCCCCTCTTTAGCTTTTGCACCAGCCAAGATACTAGTATGTAGGTGCTGGCCTACAGAAGGCTACTGTTATGAAACTAGCTCAAGAAAAGATAGAAAAGATAGATCAACACCTTAGAATTCAGCCTCTTCCAGGGGGCAACCTCCTTTACATTACATAAATGAATAATTCTTGGATGATTCAAATGAAAAGACCTCCTGTCTATATATAGGAGTCTAAGGGACCATAACATAATTAGAGCCTACATAACAATAATAATGCAAGGGCACAATAATAATAATAGTGGACTTCTATGGGGCACAATAGTAACAATATGGGCACTACATGGGTACATCAATATAATAAGTGGGTTGTACTAATAACAATAAGGGGTTACTCTAGTAGTATAGGGGCCTAACATGCCCCTCTCCTTCAAACAGTGTTGTCCTCAACGCTTGAGTAGTTCTTGATGCTTCTGTATAGAACTATTTTCCTCCCCATATGGAATCTTCAGTGGGAAAATTCTTCCGCTTGATGAGATACTCTGAAATTGATCGATTTCGTAGCTGTCGGGTTCTTGTTTCTGTGACTGCTCTAGGTTCCAATATGTTTTTCCTTCCTCTTTAATTTCTGGCAATATTGTTTGAATTGGGATGTTTTGCAACTTTTGAATAAGTGGCCATAGTTCTTCATCCTTCTTCCATTCACCCCTTGCTTCATTTATCCAATCTAGTTGGATAATAGAAATAGCACAAAATAATGCTTCCACATCCTCATCCTTGAAGAGTATTCCCATTCGGTAAGGTTGCCATTTTTTAAGTGCATGTAGTATATTGCCAACATTTCCTTCTCACAAATAGCTTGCTTGAGATGTAGCAGTAGAAATACCCAATCACCTACATCAAAACATTTTTCACTACGATGTTGATCTACCTGTTGTTTCGTTTGATTTTGCACCGAAGTGGCATTATCCTTTAAAAGTTGGAGAACTTGTTGTTGATGCTCGATGTGATCTTTCTTTTCTTGAACCTTTTTCTTCTTGATATGTCCTTCTATCTTTAGATTTTGAGGAGTAGTAATTTCTTCCAATCCTTTACAAGTTATGGTCGAATTTATTTCTTGATGCTCAATGTGATCTTTCACTTCTTGAACATTTTTCTTCTTGATGTGTCCTTCTATCTTGATAGTTTGAGGAGTGGTAATTTCGACCAATGAATTACAAGATATGGTTGGATTCATTTCTTCTTTCTCGATGTGATCTTTCACTTCTGGCACCTTTTTCTTCTTAATATGTCCTTCTATCTTGAGAGTTTGAGGAGTGGTAATTCTTGCCAATGCTTTACAAGATATGGTCCGATTCATTTCTTCTTTCTCTGGAGTGGGGTCCTGGCGTATATCCTCTTCTTTTGATGTTTCTTGATTTTAGGAGCTCGATCTTGAAATGACGGTAACTTTGTACTCTCAGATCTTTAAGTTCTGAAACTATGACCTGCAGTAGCCCTCTGTGTCCTCCTTCCAATGCCACAAGTCTGACCCAAATTTGATTCTCCAAGGAATATTTATGCGAAATATCCCACGGTGACTTGATTATAGACTAGTTCAGTAGAGTTAACTTGTATGACGTGCCACGAGTCATTGTTTCGATCTTTGGATCTGTAAAATGCATACAAGAAACCACAACCTATTCTCTTTCTATACCTCTTAACCAAATTTCAATCTGATGCTCAGGGAGAAAGTTATAAGGATTTTCCCCAGGTCACCTGTTTTGAATGTAATTTAGGATTCTACAAAAGGACCAACTTCCTCAGATCATATCTCCGCAAATATAGCACACAAGGCTCTGAAATTTGGACCCGAGCTGTAGTGCGATGTCTTCTCAAATGGATTTTTTTTTCGACGTCAGAAACTTCGCAGAAAAAAAGTTATAGCGAAAATTCCACGATGACCTATTTGGAGCAAGGAAACCCTAGAATCCAAAGCTCTGATACCAAATGTTATGAAACCAGCTCAAGAAAAGATAGAAAAGATAGATCAACGCCTTAGAATTCAGCCTCTTCGAGGGGGAAACCTCCTTTACATTACATAAATGAACATTCTTGGATGATCAAATGAAAAGAACCTCCTCTCTCATATATAGGAGTCTAAGGACCATAACATAATCAGAGCTTACATAACAATAAATAATGCAAGGGCACAATAATAATAATAGTGGGCTTCTATGGGGCACAATAGTAACAATATGGGCACTACATGGGTACATCAATATAATAAGTGGGTTTTACTGATAACAATAAGGGGTTACTCTAGTAGTATAGGGCCTAACAGCTACAACCTTCTCTTTCTTCCAGGGACCACGTTTCATAAATTTTCAGACTAGATCCACAAATAACATCAAGAATTTCTACATCAACCAATCACCTTTTCACTAACCAAAACTGAATCAAAATAAACACTTCTCTGATAGATGTACCCAAATCACAGTAACAGTAACCACACACCAAAACTGAACCCAGAACATTGCAACAATAAACAGAAACAGCAAGATCACAACTCAAAATATATACACTACTTTAACAGCCTGAAACCTGCATGCATACGCTTCTGCGTATGGGACAACCTGCGTATACGCTTCTTTACTTCACTGAAACTGTGTGTATATGCGCCTTCGCTTCACTGAACCTGCGTACAGATCTATAAAGGATAATTCGTTGTTTCAGATATTCAATCACTAATTAACCCAGATTATCAGACTTATAGATCAAGCAAGCGCCACATATAGCAGATCAAAATCATACAAATATACTATCATTCAAGCTTAAAGATTATGACCCATAAATAGAACTTATCCTTCTCTTTGTGCTAAGGTTCCTCCTTCATTCTGGTCCAGATCTGCACCATAACCCAATTACCAATATACCAGCTCTAGCACTTTATCAGTTATTCAATAATAATTCAGATGATCCTTTGCCACATGATCTCCTTCCTCTTTTATAGTCTTAGGCCTTCCACAATACCACGGTCCAAAACCATAATAAACCAATACCATGCATCCAATACTTGGCATCAACACTTTTGATGAGGTACCATGGTCCAAAACCATAGATTCAAGTACCAAGGACTAACTACCATGGACCAAAGGTAAGTTATCCAACATATACGCACTTTTACTTGCATGAAAGTGCGTGTATACGCATACGTGCCTTTGTCACATATAACCCGCGTGTATACGCGTCTTCGTCTAGATGAACCTACGTATATGCGTTTTCCTTCATTCTGAAAGCCTGAACTGAGATCTGTTACCAAAGAGAGTTGCCATCAAGGACAACATCTGTGCCATAGCTCCAAACCTGTGCCATAATGCCAACAATCTCCCCCTTTGGACTTGATGGCAACCCAAAATCCTCAAATTCATCCTCTGCCTTTGTCATCAAGGGCAAAGGGTTGTGGTCCCGTTGAGTACATGCTGAAATTTCTGCCCTGCTATGCTGACCATGCTCCGCCTGACTGTAGGCAAGATCTGCAAAAAGATGTTCTTCAAGAAGAACCAAGACTTATGCATCATAAAAGACCTTCCTATCACCAAAAGACTTAATACATACATCCATCACCCAACCAAGCAGGGATACATTAGAAATTTACATATGACAACCAAATACATTACATCTTCATCCCAGGCATAGTGGGGAAACCAAAATAGGCCGTTACATGACCTTGACAGCATAAAAGAAATATCACAAAAGAGATACATGACATAGAGACGAAATATCTAGAACAAGACTTATGAAAATCACCAACAACTGATAGCAGCAGTAACCGTCAATCACCATTCAGATCAGCAACCAAGATTTCCTTCTATTCTCCCCCTACCTCTGTTCCACCTGAAACCAACAACAGTTGTGAACTAGAACCAAAACTTCTAAGATAATGCCAACAATACAGTATTAGAAGATTATCTGCTCCCCCTGAACCTGTGTCGGATGGTCTCTGTCAGACCCACATCAGAATATCTTCAACCAGAGCCTGGCCCTTCTGATATCCATGAAGCCTACATATACGCGACTTTCTCTACACAAACCAGCGTCTGTACACGGATCCTCCTCAGGAAACACGCGTACACCCATTTTTCTCTGAAACTGAAAAGCTTTAACAGCAAGATGATACATCAACTACTCCCAGCTTCTGTCGGAGATATTCAAAAGTTTCCCTAGGCAGTGGTTTGGTGAGAATATCAACAACTTGTTCTTTAGAAGGAACATACTCCAATTTGACCTTTTGTTCCAACACTTGTTCCCGGAGAAAGTGATACTTGATCGGTATGTTCTTGGTCTTTGAATGCGTGACTGAGTTTTTTGAAATGCTGATTGCACTTTTATTATCAAATAAGATGGAGATAGGTGGTGTACAAGTGATCTGAAAATCCTTCAAGGTTTGCATCATCCAAAGGAGTTGAGTGCAGCAAGATGCAGCTCCCACATATTCTGCTTCAGCTGTAGATAAAGCAATCGAACTTTGTTTCTTGCTGAACCAAGATACTAATTTGGAACCCATAAAGAATGCACCACCACTTGTGCTCTTTCTGTCATCCACACTTCCAGCCCAATCTGCATCTGTATAAGCATGAAGAGTGAGATCTGTATCTCTAGGATACCATAAGTCATAGTTTTGAGTTCCTTGAAGATACTTGAAAATTCGCTTCACTGCTTGAAGATGAGTTTCCTTAGGATTTTCCTTAAATCTTCCAACTATTCCCACTGCATGTATGATGTCTGATCGGGTACCTATCAAATAAAGTAGACTTCCAATCATGGATCTATAGGTTGGTTGATGCACTGCGACTGATTCATCATTTGCACTGAGGCTGCATCCTGTAACCATAGTGGTACATACAGGTTTCGAATCTTCCATGCCATACTTCTTCAAAATATGCTTGAGGTACTTGGTTTGTGACAAGAAGATACCGCCTTCATTTTGTTGGATTTACAATCCAAGAAAGTATGTCAGTTCTCCAAGCAAAGACATTTCGAATTACTTCTACATCACCAAGGCAAAGCTTTGACTCATAGCTTCTTCATTGCTGCCAAAGATAATATCATCTACATACACAACAAGTATTAGCAATTTGTCATTTCCAAATTTTATATAAAGATTATTATATGCTGATCCTTTTGAAAATCCTTGTTGTTGAAGATATTTGTCCAAACGATAGTACCACGTCCTTGGAGCCTGCTTAAGACCATAGAGAGCCTTCTTTAGTCTTCATACAAGGTTTGGATCATTTCCGAGAATGAAACCATCTGGTTGCTCAATGTACACTTCTTCTTCTAAGTCTCCATTCAGAAAGGTTGATTTCACGTCCATTTGAAATACTTTAAACTTCTAAAAGCTTCAGAGAGCAAGGAACATTTGGATGGCTTCAAGTCTTGCAACAGGAGCAAAGGTTTCTTCAAAGTCTATTCCTTCTTGTTGAGCGTACCCTTTACAAACAAGTTTGGCCTTGTTTCTAATTACTTCCCCATTTTCATTCAACTTGTTTTTGAAGATCCATTTTGTCCCTATGACATTCTTATCTTTTGGTCTAGGAACCAACTCCCAAGTGTTGTTCTTTTCGATTTGTTCAAGTTTTTCATCCATTGCCTTGACCCAACATTCATCTTTGCAAGCCTCTCTTACATTTTATGGTTTAGTGGAGGAGAGTAATGCCAAATAGCTTAAGTCTTCTGCAATTGTTCTTCTTGTTTGTACGCCAACCTCTTTTTTCCCCAAAATTTGTGATTCTGGGTGATTCTTTTGAACATACCTAGAAGGAGTCTTTTCTTCTATCCTTATCTGTTCCTCTGGCTCCTCATGGGTTTCTTATTCATAGTTTTCTTCTTCATCATCAGTCTGATTTTGAGGATAGTCTTCATCCTCTTCGATATTTTCATAATTTACTTGCCTAGGAATGTATCCTTTTTCATCAACCACTACATCAATGCTGTCAACAATTCTTCCAAGTCTTTTATTGTAACACATATGATTTGCTGTGGGGAGAATAACCAAGGAGAATGCCTTCATCTGCTCTCGGTTCAATTTTTCCAAGTTGTTCATCAATATTCTTAATATAGCATTTGCTTCCAAAAATTTTGAAATGCTTTACCGAAGGAGTCTCACCATACCAGACTCATGAGGAGTTTGAGTGCTGTTCACTCAGACATTTGTTTTGTTGAGAATAACAACCACAGCAAATGCAACTTCACCCCAAAAGGTTGCAGGAGTTCCAGACTCATCAAGCATAGCACAAGCCATTTGTTGAACTGTTCTGTTCATCCTTTCCACCACTCCATTTAGCTGAGGAGTCCTAGCTGTAGTGAATTCCCTTCTTATTCCATGTTCTTCACAGAAATCAAAAAATTCATTTGAGGTAAACTTCCCACCTCTGTCATACCTGAGGCAATTAATTTTGTAATCTGATTCCTTTTCAGCCAAGGCTTTGAAATATTTGAATTTTTCGAATGCTTCGTCGTTGTGCTTCATAAGTCCTAACAAAACCATCCTGGAGAAGTCGTCAATGAATAATATAAAGTATTATTCTCCTCAAGGTGACCTTGTCCTAAATAGACCACATAAATCTGTATGGACTAGCTCAAGAGGCCTGCTAGCTGATCCTTCCTTCTCAGGGAAGTTAGTTCTGGTTTGCTTACCAAACTGACATGATTTGCATATTATGTTGTCTAGAATTTTGATATTTGGAAGACCACGAACTGCCTGGTATTTGCATGCTTTCCTTATTTGCGAAAAGCTTAGATGCCCCAACCTTCGATTCCATAGCCAGTGTTCATCATCCTTGCTCAAATAGCATTGTTGTTGTCCTTCTTCAAATATGTATAAATTATTTGGAGTTCTTCTACCTTTGATCACTTTTTTTCCTGTATCAAGATCATGAACACTACATCCATTTGATCGAAATATTACCTCGGTTCCTTGATCGCACATCTGACTGACACTCAGTAGATTATACCTCAAGCCATCAACATACAAAACATTTTTAGCTTTGACCTTTTCTTTCAACTGAGCAGTGCCTTTTCCTTTTATGGCTGCAGGGGTATCATTTCCAAAAGAAACTTTCTTTCCCTTTTCTAAAGCAGTATATGATTCAAGCTTATCTTTATCACCTGTCATATGCTTCGAACATCCACTGTCGATGTACCATAGATTTTCCTGTCCTTCTACATGAAAAGCTATCCCACATCTTCCTGGTTGTGGTTCCTTTATTCTCCATGTTCTGGTGCTTGAGGCTTGTTCCTTTGTCTGCTGAAACCTACTCCTGCATTCAGAATCTTCATGACCGAAGTTATTACAAATAGAACATTCAATTTCATTTTCAAGTGTCGAAAAGTTGTTATAGGTCCTTTTCGTAATCCCAGTCATACTTCTTTGTTTTTGAGCTTCTCTAGTCATGATTGTCTTATAGGAAACACATTGAGCTGCTTTGTCACCAAAGTTATGGCAAGAGAAAAATTGGCCATTGAAGAAACTTTTGCGATTATCAAATCTACCCGCAAAATGATTGTAATTTCTATTGTCATCCATTCTTGAAGCAAATTGAGAAGCTTTTCCCTGTGGCTGGTTGTATCTTTTGTTCACCCTTAAGATGGATTGCCCCTGGTTTATCTGGTAGTATTTGTTTGTTCTTGATGTAATTCGTCCCTGCTTTACCTGGTGATCTCCATTGGGCTTTTGCTCATTCCTCCTTTCTGCGTCAAGATAACTCTTTGAGGTGGATGCTTGTGATGTTTCTCCATTATAACCCAGACCTATCTTGATTAGTGTAGAACGCTGTACATTGATAATCTCATCCATAGTTTCAGATCCTTTAACAAATTTAAGATTAAGATCCTTTGTTTTCTCAATTTCTTTTCTAAGGTCAAAAATTTCACATTCTAACTTCTCAAGAAATTTTTCCTTTTCATCAAGTTGAAATTGCAGAGTATCAAAGATCACATTCTTTTCTTCTAAACATGTCTTGATTCTATAAATCTCTTCATAAAAGTTATCCACATCTATAGTATCCATGTAATCATCATCTTCAAAAGCCATTAAAAGTTTATAGTCATTACCTCGTTCATCTTCATCACTATTTGATAGTCCATCACTGTCTTCATGAGTGTAGTAGCTTTTCTTATTTTCATTCTGTTTCTTGTTCCATCTAACAAGTTCCCTTCCCTTGTCAATCTTATCCTTATGAGGACATTTGGCAGCATAGTGTCCTACTCTTCCACAAGCAAAGCATTTGAAAGGTAACTTACGTCTGAATATTCCAGTACCCCGTTGAAGATTTCTGACAAAATTTGATTCTTCTTCTTCTTCTGACACGTGTCCCAACTCATAGTACTCTCCTTTGCCTGAAGCCTTGAAGGCAGCTTCTCTCCTGTCTGATGCACCTCCTTTCCTCATTTCATAAGCAGTTAGAATTCCGTGCAGCTGTAACATTTTAAGGTTTTGTAGATTCTCTTTTTCTTCTATAGCAGAAACTTTAGATTCAAACCTAGGGGACAAATATCTTAGAACTTTTTCAACCACAACAACCTCTTTTATTTCTTCACCCAAATTTTTCATACAATTAACAATCTCATCTAGACGAAGAAAATAGTTAGCCACACTTCCATCGTTATACATCTTGAGATTTTCATACTGAATCCTGAGGGTTTGAAGTTTTGCTCGTTTTACCTGATCATCTCCTTCATAGCTTAGAACAATCTTATCCCATATTTCTTTTGCGGATTTAAACTACATTCCTTGAAAAATTCTGATTAAGATAGGCATCCTAATTGAGTATTGACTGCCTTTGCATTTGTTTCATATTTCTTCTTCTCTGCCGGATCTGTAGGAGTTGTTGATGGAAAATTATACCCTGTATCTATGATATCCCAGACTTCTGTACCAAGAGATTGAATATAGGCAGTAACTCTTACCTTCCAATATACGAAGTTTGTCCCATCAAAAATCGGTGGCCTGATTGATGCTTCCCCCTCGTAGTTGCTCATGATGAGAGATCTTCCTTCAAGCGATTAAGCTTCTTCTGAAGGACCTGCTCTGATACCAATTTTTGGAAATAATACTGAGAGGGGGGGTGAATTAGTATTATCAAGACAAATATTCCTTTTTTAGAAATAAATGATATACGCTACTTCAGTTCATTAAACCCATATATACGCAATTATGCATAAGGAAACCCGTGTTTACAATGCAGACTTTTAATTTACTTTATCTTTCTGATGTTGATTGTTAATCAGTATTTCAGAATCAGTAACTAGAAATAGTAAAGTAGAGAAGAAAGACAATCGCACACAAGAACACAAGATATAAGGTGGAAACCCAATGTGGGTGAAAACCACCTGCTGCAATTCATCTCTATCTTTCTTTAATTAGAAGATTTCTTTTACAATGTACTGGTGCAGTCCTTTACCAGTACACAGGCTACAACCTGCAGAGAGCTACAACTCTCTCTCGTTCTCTAGTTTCTCCTGGAAGGGAGCTACAACCCCCTCTTTAGCTTTTGCACTAGCCAAGATACTAGTACGTAGGTGTTGGCCTACAGAAGGCTACAACCTTCTCTTTCTTCCAGGCACCACGTTTCATAAATTTTTAGACTGGATCCACAAATAACATCAATCAAACATCAAGAATTTCTACATCAACCAATCACCTTTTCACCAACCAAAACTGAATAAAAATAAACACTTCTCTGACAACTGTACCCAAATCACAGTAACAGTAACCACACACCAAAACTAAACACAGAACACTGCAACAATAAATAGAAGCAACAAGATCACAACTCAAAATATATACACTACTTTAGCAGCCTGAAACCTACGTGCATACGCCTCTGCATATGGGACAACTTGCGTATACGCTTCTTTGCTTCACTGAAACTGCGTGTATATGCGCCTTCGCTTCACTGAACCTGCGTACAGATCTATAAAGGATAATTTGTTGTTTCAGATATTCAATCACTAATTAATCGAGATTATCAGACTTATAGATCAAGCAAGCGCCACATATAGCCTATCAAAATCATACAAAGATACGATCATTCAAGCTTAAAGATTATGACCCATCAATAGAACTTATCCTTCTCTTTGCGCTAAGGTTCCTCCTTTATTCTGATCCAGATCTGCACCATAACCCAATTACCGATATACCACCTCTAGCACTTTATCAGATATTCAATAATAATTCAGATGATCCTTTGCCACATGATCTCCTTCCTCTTTTATAGTCTTAGGCCTTCCACAATACCACGGTCCAAAACCATAATAAACCAATACCATGCACCCAATACTTGGGATCAACACTTCTGACGAGGTATCATGGTCCAAAACCATAGATTCAAGTACCAAGGACTAACTACCACGGACCAAAGGTAAGTGATCCAACATATACGCGCTTTTACTTGCATGAAAGTGTGTATATACGCATACGTGCCTTTGTCACGTATAACCCGCATGTATATGCGTCTTCATATAGATGAACTTGCGTATATGCATTTTCCGTCATTCTGAAATCCTGAACTGAGATCTGTTACCAAAGAGAGTTGCCATCAAGGACAACACCTGTGCCATAGCTACAAACCTATGCCATAATGCCAACATCTTGCTTGGTTAGTTGTTTTTCCTATGATTCCCTTTTATTAGACCGAGGGGTAGAGGGAATATATTTTGTAGATCCTTATATCCTTCAAGACTATCATCCCAATTATCAAGATAAAGGTCAGTTTAGGTTGGAGGATCTCTCTTTGTCAAAGTCTTTCACGACTAGTTACCTCTTCATCGCTCTTCTGTATGTTATCAAGTTAATCATCTTTCTAGAACAATAACTCTTCTTTAGTATTTGAAAATCTATGGATCAGCCAGTGGATCAAAACCCTTATGAAAATATGGATATTATATTCAAATTGATGCATGGGAATCCAGGACCTTATATGTTAATCAACCAATCTGATCATAATATCATAAATTCTCTTTTTGATTTGAATGTGATAACTAAAAATTGATCTTCTGATTAGTCTCAGCATTTTCAATTTTATTATTTGGAATATCAAGATCCAATCACCGAATGGTTAGACGAATCATACTTGGAAATATCCCATTCCAATAATAACTTTCGTTATTTCGTGATGTTTACACAAACTAAGAACAAGGATGGATGTGCATTCATAAGAATCCTCCAAGGCTTGTATGTTCGACATTTCAATCAATGATGTAAATTTTGACACTGACTCAAGCGAGTAAGTATGTCACATCCTTTTGCTAATAAGAAATGCCTTATGTTTATTTTGAAAGTATTTTGAGTTATTATCTTTTCTTTTTCACAATGCTTTATATTTGTTTTAATTGTTTAGATATTTCTATTTTGAGGTTGGGAACTACGATGGTTACATTGGAAATATCATTACAATTAGCCTTAACCTTCAATCCAGTTACGTTTGGAGTAGGTCTAGCTGCATTCTATTTACCTTGCATACTCATCATGCACTTGTTCTTCATCTAATCTTCACATTTGTTTTATTTTTGTATCTTTTCATACATGATGTTCTAGTTCAAATCTTTATCTGCTTCGTTCTTTTGATTTTATTTTTTGGTTTTATCATTTCTTTTATTTCGTGTTTCCTTCAATAATTGCTTACGTGAAAATTGCTATCTTTTGGCTCAGAAAGACAATGTGGAAAAATTTGAAAAGGGAATTGTTATAAAAAAAAATGCTTCTATAATATATTATCTATTCTTTATTTGGGTTTACATATCTTTAAATTCGATGATGTCTGAATGAAAAGTATGATTTGTTCCAGATGGAAATCCATTGGTAAAAATACGAAGCTCATATATTTATTAGGATCTTCATTCCAACTCAGACTTGTATTCAATGGTGTTTCAAAATTTTGGCTCAACCAAGTAGAGAAGGGAAAGGAGAAAATAAATAAACAAGCATACCAACTTCAGTTATATTTCAAATCCCTTAAACAAGGAACAACCTCTCTTACAAGGTAAATAAGATGGAATCCCTCTTCCACCTTGAAACTAAATAAATGTTTTTCACATTCTATTCGTAACTAAATAAAATGGTGAAGAAGAGAAAGGCTTCCTGCATAGAGAGGTGAAACAAGCAATGTTGTAAGGGTACTGAACGCGCATGTAGACAACAAAGTGATTCTTGTGTTTCCTTGAGGTGACTCTATCGACATACTAAATAGTCTCATTGGTAGAGGACAAACCTTGAGGAATGTGTTTAAATATGCATATAAAAAGCCTTGTATACTTATTAACCTTATCCCATAACAAGAAAATTGAGATGTGACTAGTCTTATGTTGATGTGTTTGAAGTTGAGCAAGGAATAAAATAGGCTATATCTTTAATTGAGATAAGTGGCAAAGCTGAGGTAATCTACATAGTGAATCAATAACTTCCGAAAAGACTGAGACCTTGCACTTAAGGATAAAACCTAAAGAGAGAAGCTAGAGTTCTTCCTGTGTGTCGCCAAGTGATTGTTGGGTTGTGTTATATTCTTTCCATGACTAACCTACGTAGTGAACCGGGGAGTCAGAGGGGGGGCGGAGCCCCCCCTTCGCCGCGCCGATTGCGC
>APFE030572718.1:48297-65136 GCA_000404065.3 Pinus taeda
TTGGGTTGTGTTATATTCTTTCCACGACTAACCTACGTAGTGAACCAGGGGGTTAGAGGGGGGGCGGAGCCCCCCTTCGCCGTGCCGATTGCGCAGCGGGGGGGTCACAGGGAGGGCGGCAGCCCCCCCTATCCAGGGTTAAAACATACAGTGTTGTCACTATGAAAAATGCCCTCCAAATTTTTGTTTACACTTGAATTTATGGATCCTACTAAGGATATTACGATCTATCATTCCATAGTCACTTCATGGTCGATTGATGTTTTTTAAGTGTTTGATTCTTCTTCTTAGATTGTGAGTGTCAGATTGACTTGATCACACATGTTTTTTCTTTGATGAATTCGTAGACACACATCTTTATATGAAATCTTAGATAGGTATTATGCAGTTCTTGAAGGTAAGGCTTGCACAACCACTAGTGACAATGACTACCCAATAACTAGTGACAATGACTACACAGTCCATAAGCACATTTTACTTTGCAAAACATGTCAATAGTTAGTGCACACTCTCCATTGACAGTCTTCCTCACTTTGATTGCAATTGTGCTTCTATTTCAGTGAGTTTTTCAACTATCACTTTGACACACATTTATTTTCACACGCGTCACTTTCACGTTTGTTGCCATATTTTTTTCTTTCTTTCACTTCAACAAGCTTCATTTTCATGTTATATTCACTCTAGCATGTGTCTCTTTCACTCTCTTTAGCCTTCACAAGTGTTGCTTCCACTTTTCTCTTACTTTCACAAGTGTAATCTTGTAGTTGGGGAAGTATCATATCTAGTCAAAGAGAGTGATTTGTACATTATTGAAGGGAAGTTTTGATGCATTCTCCCACAATAATTTTTTCTATCCATCATAAAGGCATGCATTAGATGAATTCCTCGAGTCTTCAACACCATTTCACTTGTGTCGCATATTGTATCTTAAGTGTCACACATGGAGGTAAGTAATGTACTACTATTGTTTGAATAGGAACATGTTGATTATGGGTGGTAAATGCTTCATTATAAACTGGTTGATCATATATAAGTGTGTGATCATCATCAAGTCATTTTCAAGTTCCATCTCTTACCTCTTGGATCCCATACTTAGTCATTTTATATAACTAATACTTCTTCCATCAATCACCTCCCAAACTACAATCATGAACTACAGATTGTGTAGTCTCAATCCATAAGACACTTATCCTACAATTAGGAACTACACATTATGCAATCTCAGCCTCCAAAGAATGCACAATACATAGTCATAGTGCTCAGTCGGGTCTTCCTTCCCTAAACAATTGTGTAATCTTGCCTCAGAGTTAGTCTTTCATTATGCATTGTATAGTTTCAATCAATAGTCTATCTCTCTGTCTCTTTCATTTGCAGAACTATGTACATAAGTGGCTCAGTATCTCCCTTGCGATGTGCATTGCATAATCACAACAGGCAACCCCATCTTGTCTACCTCTTTGACTTGCTCAACTACGCAATATTCAGTCACTAGCCTCCCAAAACTGTGCATTTCACAATTATATTGAGAAATCCTCTATTACTGTCTCACTAACTTGTCCAACTATGAAAATCGTGCGTCTATCTCCCAGAACTATGCATTGTGAAGTTTTAGTGAGAAATCCATCACTGTTGTCTCCTTAACTATGTCAATTGCACAATCTCCCTTCTCTAACCCTCAAATGCTACACTTTGCACAACCACAGTCACTAGAGCCTCACTCTTTCCTTCTAGAATTATGCATTGTGCAATCCGTTGGCCTCCTCTTCGATCCACTACCTTGTTCTAGATCAATCAGTGAATTCCATGGAAAATAAAATAGACTAGGAATTTTTCGGACTAATGTCATCTTCTCATGAATGAGTTCCATAGTTAGGTATTGCATATTGATGTGACATGATGATGTTGAAGGAGGGTTCTTAGGAGATCATACAATAAGAAACTTGTGAATATGAAACCATGAAGAAGTCATCGAACAAGAGGATAATGGGACACTACCTTGCGACAAAATATCAAAGATCAAGATCGCATGAAGACTCCTTGTCGTTCATACTCGTGGAGGATGAAGATGAAGCACATTCAAGACCTTCCATGTAGACATGAAGGAAGTGACAAGAAGAAAAGCTTGGCTTTGACATATGGTCATGAAAATCCGAGTCATCTTGTGTCATCATAGTGTCATCTATGTCAATGAGTCTTGCCACATGATGTGGAGTGCAATTATGTACTTTGAAAAATGAAAAAATGTAAATGTGTGGATTTCCAAGAGTCACCTGTGGAATATGAAAGGTCACATGTAAACTAAAGAGTCACTAGGAAAAGTCTAAGAGCCTTGTAGAAGGTCAAGGGTCACTTGGAAGTCCAATATACATGAGGGAATCTCAAGAATCATGGGGATATGAAAGGTCATTCATCTTGCTGTAAATAGACCCTCATAACTTAAGAAAATGGATTTTCGATGCGTAGCCTTTAGATAGCTAGCCTTGGCTTCTCTAGATTATCATAGGAGAGAGGATGACTATTTGGAGAAGTAAGTAGTGACTTAATGTTCTACTATTCGAGCTAGTGGGTCACCATTATAACTGTGTACTTGGATATTTCACTTAATAATCAAAAGCTCGTTGAACCAAGAAATTTTGATGCATGTATCATGAATATTGTAGGACTATTCTTTAGATGTTTATGGTATATGTTATGTTCATATGTACTAAAAACTGAACTACTTCATTGGCTTTGGTACTTAACTTGTTGAATGTGTGGTGTATCTGTAATGATTGTTGTGTCTATGCGAACTATTTTTCTAGATAACTAATGAATCTTTCCTTTATCTCATGCTCATCCCTTAGGATAGTACTATTACTTTCCTTCTATATACTCACTATTTACTTTCCTCTCGTAAGAGTCTCCTTTTACAAATTATAATCAGTGTTTAATGTCAACTTACTTGTTGAATTCAAAGGTTAGGTACATACACTCTTATGTTATCCATTGCAATGAATGCAAACCTTAGAGTTACAATGTCCAGGTTGGTACTCCAAACGAGACTCCTACTCCAAACAGTGGGAGGTCGAATTGAGACTTCAAATCTGAAAGACCCAATTGGTTGATGGATTTCTAGCACTGTTAACATGATGATAGTGATGTAGGAGGAATTAAGGGTATAGCTCCATGTACATTTATGATGAATGATGATTGAATGAATCATGCACACAAAGCGAATTCTAGTAGACCAATGGTTGTAATGACTACTACCCATGCACTGCAGTGGATGGATGTTTCTTTATATGAACGTCAACGGGTTTTGTAATGAACTTTAATGCCAGTTTGGACCAAAGATATATTTTACTTATCAAGTTTAAGACAGGTAGTCATTAAGGGGCAATGATATATTTATAACTCACATTCTGCTTTCTAAGTAAAGGAGTTTTTCCTGAAACTTTAGGTTTTCTTAGATCTAATTATGTTGAGAAATATTGCCCCTTAACTAGATTCCTTTATTTGTGTGAGTTTGTGAGATTTTCTCAACTAGTTGATTATGTGATTGAGATAGTTTCTCTATCTCAGAGAAAGCATTCATGTGTTTATATTGTAACATTGTACAAGTTTTCTTATGAAATATTAATTGAAAGGGCATTACTACATTAGAGATAACCTTTGGTTCGTGAATAGTACTAAGAATATTATAGCATATTATGTGGATCTTATATACCTACCATCCACCTAATAAATTTATTAGGTGGATGACAGGGATATAATTTCCATGGAATATGCTAGAATATAACCAAGTCTTTAGGAGGTTGTTAGATCTAGCTATGTTATTATATATTACCTAGATTCTTATATTCATGTGAGGTTGCGAGATTTGCATAACTAGTTGATTCTGCAATCAAAATAGTTTCTCTATCTTGAGAAATAATTCGTATATGTATATTGTAACATTATTTGATTAATACAAGTGTGGTTTTAAAATATTAATTAAAAGGGCAATACTACATCGGAAATAAGTTTCAACCTTTGATTTGAGTACTACTACAAGTATTCTAGCATATTCCATGGAGGTTAAATCCTTACCATCCTTATAATAAATTTATCAAGTCGATGGTAGGGATTTAACTTTGACCTAATAAATTTAGCTAGATGGTAGGTATTTAACCTCGATGGAATGTTAGAATATTCATAATAGTATTCAAAAGTCAAAGTCTGAGATTTATCTCCAAAGTGGTAATGCCCTTTCTTTCCTTTTAATTAAATTGATTAATTAAAAAAAATAGTCATATAAACATATATCATATGAACATGAGTTATTGTTTTATAGAATCAAGGTATTAGTAAGTCATCTTATTAGTCCATAGTAATATAATAAAAACATATTTCTAAATTAAAAATCTTTATAATAACACAAAACTAACTCTCTATAATAACCATCTTACTTTATATAAATTAATATACCAATTATTTTTATAATTTAATTCATATTATTTAAAAAAACATTACTCTAAATATCTTATACAAAATCCAAACCCAAAAAAACCAGTGCAATGACACATTTAACCAATGAGGTTTTTTATTTATATAATAAAAAACTAATCAACGAGATCATTTTTCCCGCAAACAATTTTATGATTGAAATTTTAGAAAAATATAAATAATTGTATCAAAAAACATAAATAATTTTTTTTATTTATAAAAATGTTTAAAATGCATTATTACGCCGTAAGGAATTTCCCTCTGAAATCAACTCCCCTCTCTGCACACCTGTCATCTTGTGCACCACAAGATTGTATGTTAGACGATTGCAAAATTTTCAATCGTTCGATGAAATTGGTTACCCATTAGTCGCAGAAACGGTTCGCTGCAGGATCTGTTTATTAGATGCTTCCATCTGAGTTGGGTTTGCAACTTGGCGCAACAGTGCAAGACCGGTGTTTGTTCGCCTGCATATCGGTTTTTCAAATGCCTTTCCCCTCTGCAATTTTTCCTCTTTTTTTAGCCTATGGTATGCAGAGAAGGGGATGAAGGATGCTGCTTTCATAAAGTGGGCAGATTTGGCAGAACCAATTAACAAACACCTTTCCCCTCTGATTTATTTACCCCAATTTTTTGGGGCCTCCCCGTTTGCAGAGGAGAGGGTGCAGACGATGGTGCTTTTATATAGTGGTCGGATTTGGCAGAGGCCCCGCCATTGCCTGCCAGTCGTAGTTTGTACAACCATCTGCTGGAATTGGGGTTCAAGATCTTTCTATTATCGGCCAGGTACGACTGCGAGAGGAATGGCACTGAGAAGAATCTGGCCCTGGCTGGTTATCATTCATGGGAGGCACTTTTGTTGAGGTGATCTCTGCAACCAAAGATGCATTTACCAATTTCGTTTCTTCGATGTGTCTCTGTGAGTTTGGAATGTCTGGCTTTGATGGGTAATGCATAGAAAGAGTTTTGTTCATGAGATTAATGGTTTATTTGTGCTGCAGGGAGCCGGAATATTATGAGAAGAGCGTTGTGGTTTTTAAATCTGAGAGGAGATTGAAGATTGAGCAAGATGGGTTTAGGATTTTAGGGAACTCCGACGATCAGTGGAGCGATCTGACTGGATATGTTGTTGGGGACAGAACATTCAAGCTGCCAATTGCCATGTATTACGCTGTCTGATTTTAATGATTTTAATGTTTGGATTGTTTGCCTGAGGCATGACAGGTGATGATATTTTTCAAAAGTATTTTGTAAATCCAAAAATAATGCACCTGTAACTACTGACTGCAACAGGAAAGAGAATGTGGTTTATTTGGGGATCCAGGAATTGGGAAATTGAATCTGTGCGTTAAATTCTAGGTATCCAAGAATGAGGGATGCACTTATGAGAATAGGACATCCAATATTTTATTCATTATGTAATATCATTATTATAATTTAACTACTGACTGCAACAGGAAAGAGAATGCGGTTTATTTGGGGATCCAGGAATTGGGAAATTGAATCTGTGTGTTAAATTCTAGGTACCCAAGAATGAGGGATGCACTTCTCAGAACATGACATCCAATATTTTATTCATTGTGTAATATCATTATTATAATTTAACTACTGACTGCAACAGGAAAGAGAATGCGGTTTATTTGGGGATCCAGGAATTGGGAAATTGAATCTGTGTGTTAAATTCTACGTACCCAAGAATGAGGGATGCACTTCTGAGAACAGGACATCCAATATTTTATTCATTGTGTGAATGGTAGGTTTTGATTTCAGTAGATCTTTATGAAATCAGTAATAAGTTCTATATTTCTCAATCATTGATGTCATAATTTTGATATCTTCACATGCAAACTGTTCTTTTTGCAGGGGAAGAGATCATCCTGCTACCTGGGGAGCCAAAGTTGGAAATAGATGGAGGACGACACAAGACATTAACAACAGTTGGATTAGGTGATCATAGGCTCTACTATCACACCCACTTCATGGATTGCTCTACTTGTAAATAGTCAGAGAACATTGTATGTTGGACTGATTGTTTTTGGCCTGGGGCCAGCTGAATGGTTCATCTGGTGCAGCATAGCTTCTCGAGTGGATCTGAATGACAGATGGGCACATTATGCAGGACCAGGTGGATGGAATGGTAGGGCTCCATTCCAATTTCTATGCCAGATATAAAATTGGTTACTATATATCATTTTACTTTTTGATCAATGCTATTCCAAGTGATTCAAGTGATTCATTGGGCATTCTGTGGATCAGATCCTGACATGTTGGAGGTAGGAAATGGAAAATTAAGCAGAGAAGAATACCGGTCACATTTCAACCTCTGGGCGCTGATGAAGGTACTTATCATATCTTGTTCTTTGTTCCTACTGATATGATGATGATGATATCGGCCTTGCCCTTAAATATTCTACTCTATTGTACCAAGTTAAATTAAACCCTTGTTTACCATTGAATCATGCATAGCTATATGCAGGCACCATTGTTGATAGGGTGTGATGTGAGATCTATGAGTTCTGGGATTGTGGAGATCCTCAGCAATGCAGAGGTGATTGCAGTCAATCAAGGTGAGAGAACTTTTGGAATTTGTGATCAACCATTAACTGCAATTATAATATATATGCTTCTTTCAAGGTGTAGTCCAAGTAGTTAACACTCATCATTCTTACTAGGCTGACACCTCATGCTTTTGTGTTATCGTTATCATGTGCAGATCCATTGGGAGTACAAGGCAAGAAAGTCTACAACAATGACAATATGGAGGTATCATGGCAAAGATGAGCGATGGTTCCCTATAATTTAATATCTTTCCTTTCCCGACCATCTATTTATGTTACTGTATCTCGATTGTTTTGTAATGTGTATCTTTCTCTTAATTCCTGTTTGCTTACAGGTATGGGCAGGTCCTTTATCCAACAATCGTATGGTGCTAATCCTATTGAATAGAAGAGAGTCAAGAGCTTCAATTACAGCCAAATGGGAAGATATTGGCCTCGAATCTTCCCATGAAGTCCAAATTAGAAATTTGTGGAAGGTATATTTTACAGGCTAGAATAAATATACCAGAAGGTTTGAACTTTTGCATTAAATGCATTCTAATTCTGAAGTGTATCCTTGTTCTGCAAGAATGTAGTCATTTCTTGGCGTGTATATGTGACTAGAGTTGATATTAGGATAAGCTTTGCAGAAAGACTTTCAACATTACTAATAGCATTATTGGTAATTTGCAGCACAAGTCTCTGGCGAGAACATATAAGGGCAGCTTAACATCATCAGTCAAGCCACATGCATGTAAGATGTATATTTTGACAAGTGCTTCCAATTAGATACATAAAATGATGCTGGTTCAACTGTAACTGTTTGCTGGCTCATCTATTTCAACCCACATAAAAGGATGCTGACTCAACTGTTTGAAGTGCAACTTGAGCAGATTATTATTTGTAGAAATTTCACATTATAGTAGCACCAAACCAGTTTAGAGAATTCCGTATAAGATTCTTTTTCTATCAAGAAAGGATCCATTTCATTTCATCATATGATCTAAGGTTCAAAATTTATGAACCTCATTAAGGAATGTAAAAGCAGGTTCAAAATTTATGAACCTCATTAAGGAATGTAAAAGCTTTGTGTCATTTCTCATAATATTTCTTATTATTGATTAATTAATAATTCATTACCTTAGTTTAAATACTACCTTGAATACCTTCGTTTCATTTAGTGATCACTCTTGATTTCCTTGCACATACCTGAATACCCTCATTTCACTTGGTGGTCACCCTTGATTTACTTGCACATCTTACTTAAAAGAGTCACTAATATTAACTATTACAATAAAATAAATGTTTGTATTAATTTAAAACAAAATATTGATTAAAATTAATCTCATTCCATCATTGTAATTGTTTTTTCCCATATAAGTTTCATTATAGGTATAATTCATAATGATCACATCAAGGCAAGTTCCTTTTCATAGGATTATCATTGTTTTTTCTAATGATTTTGTTTATTATTTTTTCTTTTTGAAAATTTTTGTTTATTATCTTTTCTTTTTGAAAATTGTTAGTGTTTTTAATGACTTTGTTTACTATTTTTTCTTTTTATTGAAAATTAGTCATAATGGCTTTTAAAGTACATATACATATATATATTATATATATATTATATATATATATATATATATATAATATATATATATATAATTTATATATATATATATTCCTTCATTTTTTATTTCACTTAATATTTATCATTACCATTTATGTTTACTTAAAACTAATAAATAAAAATAATTAATAATAATAAATAAAATATATTAAAAAAACTAAACTAAACTAAGGAAGACAAGGCAGGGATCCAATACCTTTTAATAGGGGTTGGATCTTTGCTTTTTTAGTTTAGTTTAGTTTTTTTAATACATTTTATTATTATTATTTAGTTTTATGGTTTAAAACAATTAAATTTGACCATATTATTCAATTTTAGTTATTTCTATGACTTTTTTTATTTAAATATTAATATTAATAATAATAAAACTAATTTAATTCATGATTTCTATTTATTTTATTTTATTTTTAAATTTGTCTTTTTTCTTAATGTTATTTATTTTATTCACTTATTAGTTTAACCATATTATTATTTCATTTTAGTTATTTTTATATGGACTTTTATTATTATTAAAATATTAATAATTATAATAATAAGATTAATTTAATTCATTATTTATAACTATTTGTCAATTGTTAATTAAAAAAATGTTTATCACTAATAATAATTCTTAGTCAAAACTAGCTATTATATTATAATAGCTAGAAAACGTCTCTCTACATCCGGTTAATTTGATCCTAGGTTTTTCATCTTGTCCTAAAGATGAGTTACATTTGATGGTTCAAAAGCATTGACAATTTTTTTTCTCTTATGTGATTTTCACTGAAAGACTTCTTAGCATACAAGAAAAGATGTTGTAAGACAGATATAAAGATATTGATTTGGTCAAATAAAATTAAATTAAAAGATAAAATTAATAATTTACTATTGGTATCTTCCATGGGGTGAATTCTTCCAGCTCTTAGTTTTCATTTGCATGTTTGATGATATAGTATGTAATGTGGTTCTAGACTATTGGACAGATGTTGATGTTTTTATTTTGTGACTTTGAAAATGAACACATAGTTAATAGCCCTCGGCAAACCAATGAACACATAGTTAATAGCCCTCTGCAAACCACTCACATAGTTAATAGCCCTCGGCAAACCAATGAACACATAGTTAATGAACACATAGTTAATAACCCTCTGCAAACCATTCACATAGTTAATAGCCCTCGGCAAACCAATGAACACATAGTTAATAGCCCTCTGCAAACCACTCGCAGATAATGTGTGGATCAATGTAATATTTTTCTGATTAAGGAAAAGCAGCACCAAATAACTTTAAAGGTTAATAGACCTCTTTAAAGGTTAACCAATGAGCACATAGTTAATAGCCCTCTACAAACCACTCAGAGATAATGTGTGGATCAATGTAATATTTTTCTGATTAATGAAAAGCAGCACCAAATAACTTTAATGGGTCGTAATCATACCATTTCTCTAGTGGTCCATACCATCTATGTAGCGTTCTCAGTGGGGTTCTTGCAGAAAATGTGTAAATCAATGTAATATTTTTCTGATTAATGAAAGGCACCACCAAATAACTTAATAAAAAATAAAAGTCTTTTTAGCTCCAAAGTTTTAACTACTTGTGTTCTTTGCCATGATATCACTGGAAAAGATTGATCATGAAATAAAAAATACCAACTTATATACATTTTAAATTCGACCTTAATACCGTTCGGACATTTAATAATATATATAATATCTCTGTAATGGGTCGTAATCATACCATATCTCTAGTGGTCCATACCATCTATGTAGCGTTCTCAGTGGGGTTCTCAGTGGGGTACAAAGTGGGGTACAAAGTCAGAGCACATGCACCTTTGCGAAGAGTGGGGTACAAAGTCAGAGCACATGCACCTTTGCGAAGAGGGAAATTAAGTTACGAGTAGTTGAGTCTATTAATTGTACATATGGTTTTTTTTTAATTTGTATATGTACCAAAATTTAGGATGCAAAATTGAAACACAGGGAATTGAAAGTTGATAATTTGTTTTAATCGATTAATAGCCATGAAAATTTTATTATTATTATTACTATTATCATTATTATTATTATTATTTTAAGAGTTGTATTGAGAGTGTTTTATAATTTAATAAAACTCGCATTTGCACCAGATGTTGCAAAGGAAACGCCAAGTCGTGCATATGGAAGAAGAGCATAAATGAAAAAAGATCTGATATGTTACATGATCTAACTATAGCCCAATTTGAGTGAAAAAAATGTTAATGTCAAATGTAATACAATCAAACAATCTACTCAAAAAAGAGCCATTTGCAACTTCCTTCCCAAATGCTCAATCTAAGAGTTTATTTTAATTGACAATTCGAAGAGTTTATTTTCTTTGATAATTGCATCCTAGATCAGAACTCCTTTCTCTTCCATTTTTCTTTCATACTCTCTTCCATTTTTCTTTCATAGTCTCAGCTAGACTGAATCATATGTTACCTTTGTTTCATCACCTCAACCAGACTGAACCCTTCCCCCTCATATGGTAATTGTTCCAGACCAAATTTCTTTATGAGTAATATCCCTCATAAGGTAATCACCCTCATATGGTAATTGTTCGAGACCAAATTTGTTTGTGAGTAATATCTAAAAGCATTTCCATTTATACATAGTGTGCCTAAAACATTCACCAATCTCCAAGCATAGAAGCCAGACTAAACCCTCCACTGTCATATGGTACCTTTGTCTTTCATCGCCACAGTATGGTACCTTTGTCTTTCATCGCCTAAACTAAACCCTTCACCCTCCCTCATATGGTAATTGTTCCAAACCAAATTTCTTTGTGAGTAACCTCTAAAGGCGTTTCCATTTATACAATGTGCCTAAAACATTCACCAGTCTTCATATAAATTTTCCAATGTTTTTTTTATATAAATTCATATTCTCAAAAGTTTTATTTTATAATTCAATATAAATAAAAACAACTTAAAACCTAAAGAAAATGAAATCTTAGATTCAAACATTAAACATGCATTAAATTCTTAAAAAAATTCCACTTCATAAAAAAAATTCTCAAGCTTCTTTATCTAAATTAATATTCTTTATTTTACAATTCAATATAAAAAAAACAACTTAAAATTTGAAAAAAATGTGATTATACATTATAGATTCAAACACTAAACTTATAATTAATCCTTGAAAAAAATTCTATTCACACAAAATTTCCAAAATTACATAAACTCATATTTTAACAAAATTTATTATAAAATTCAATGTATATAACATAATTATTAAAATTAAAATTAAAATATTCATGCCAATTATAACTTTTTTAATAGCCAATTTTAGAGATACCAGTTTACAATACAAATTACGGATAAGTCAATATTACAAATATATCAATAAGATTTTTATTATTTTTATTATTATTTTTTTATTAAAGAATATTTTATTGATGCAATTTAAAAATTAAAAAAAAAAATAACTTTTAATTTCTTAAAAAATTAATAATTTTTTATTTATTATTTTTTTTAATTTTATTTATTTATTTATTTATTTTTTTTTTTTAATATCCATCTTTATAAGATGATATGGTCTTCCATCAAGCCCCTTGCTTTGAGAGCGACAGTGTTGCTCAACATTCCTAACATTATCGCCACACAAGGCAACCGAGGTGCCCTTTCGGTTGAGCATATTGCATTTCACATTGTTGCTGCTAATTCCTCATCGACTAGTAATTCACATTCACATATGGATGTCGGATACCTTTACATAATTCTGAGGCTCCTTGCCTCCTATGGCATTTTAAATGAACAAGAAGAAGCTGATCAGTTAGACCATGCAGATACCATGAAAATAAAGCACTGCTTGACGGGCATTCCGAAGCTGTTGGTGCAGGGTGAAAATCGGCAACCTTGTGGGCCTTTCCTGCTCCTGATAGCAAACCAGGTCTACTTGGAAGCTTATCAACATTTCCACGAATCTGTCTTGGAGGGCTGCTAAACATTTAACAAAACTTATGGTACAAGCCCCTGGGAATATCTGGGTCGTAATCCCCAAGCCAACAATATTTTCAATGAGGCCATGGCCACAAACACTAGATCTGGTAGCCAATAGATCCTACTGGAATCATACCAATTCAATAAAACTCCAATTTTATATTCCTTCGGCGATGCAGAATAATCTTGTATTGCAAATAACATAAGATTTATGCATCTGTAATGAAGTTACAATGTTCTTTAGATTTTGGTAGATATAATTCATTTCAAATTTACATGTGAACACACAACGCACTCTTAAACAATTTGAAATATCTAGGGAAACTTATCTCCATTAAAAGAATGCTCATACTTTTGTCTTTTCCTAACGAATTGGGCCAAAGTTCTGCATTCTCACACCTGAATTGTTGCCACACTCACACTAAAAAATAATTTGCACAGAGAACGATATGCCCAAGGGTATGCCATCTTGGACATACTTATTTGGTTCTAAATGCCTTGCTTTAAAATTGGGGATACCTCGAATCTCCCTCTACTAAGGAAGTCTTCTCCTATATATCAGAAACATCCCCTCTACTAAGGAAGTCTTCTCCTATATATCGGAAACATCCTTTTCACCCTGAATGTCTATATAGATTATAATATCTTTGTTTTGAAATTGCATTTCGAATAGTAAAAGGAATCTCTAAGATACATATACCCACATGGAGTCTAACATTTTTGTCAGTTGATAAACATCAAAATTTCCCTTTGCTCTTCCATTCTACCAAATAGATTAAACTTTTCAAAAAATACAGACATATTGTAAATTTTGCATGTTTTTCAGACATCCATGTGTGACCATATAGTGGTATACCATAGTGATTTCACGAGTTTACATTTATGAACAAACATGGATCAAGTATAAAAATCCTTTTCCTGTAATAAAATGCCAGAACCCTTCTGCAAGCAAAGGACTTCTACAGTTTCAGTGGGTAACCCTTCAAAGTGTTTTATATCTTCAGCTATGAAAAGGATGATGACTTGTACAGTTTTAGTGGATAACCCTTTAAAGTCTTTTGTTATCTTCTAGCATGAAAAAGATTATTATATTTGTAGACATTAATTATTCACCTGTGCGTATTTATCAATGAAGACAAGTTGAAGATAAATACATTTTCAACATATATGGATTCAAAAAGAAAGTACGAGAACTCTCTGTGACAATGGGCATTTCAGATTCAGAGACATGGATGGCCTCCAAAACGAAGTATTAGAAAAACCTCTCAGTGAAAAATCGACATTTATATTTTGAACTCTCCATGCAACAATTTTGACTTCAATATTTTTTAGCTTCAATTGTCACCAAATTTATTAAGTATTCATAGAAATTAAACTCTGTTCAAGCATACTCACAGTCTGTGCATAACAATTAGAGATCTGTATATCTTCTATGTTTCCTGTCTTTCTTTGTCGTATAAGCATGCATTCTACAAGCTATGAACATTCTACAAGGTATGAACTCTTTGGTTATGTTCTTAATCTTTGCATAAATACACAGCTAATTGTTTATTTACAAACAGGAGCAAATTCATGCATGCTATTTTTGAACATGACTGTGTTAATGAATAAATATTCTTTCCAGTGAAAAATATGGCACTTTGAATTTGTTACTTTCAATTATTGTTACATTTGAACATGGACTTTATTCATGAATAAATATGCTTTACGTTGGATAGATATGGCACTTACCCAGCATATATCTCATAACTAATATTGCCATGATATCCTGGAAAGGACTCCACTCTGGCATTTGCAGGTGCTTCCTTGCAATTCAGCTGAAGTGAGGTGATAATTAGAAATATAATTACATGGGTAGTGAATAAATTAACCATCAAATTTCATGGACTTCGTCAGGGAAGACATTGTTATGGAAATACACCCAACCTCACTTCAATTAAAAAGAAAACAATGTGTTTATACATATATATTTCTCGAGTGCACTTCTAACAGGCCTCGAAATGCTTTGATATATATGGAAAGTTCATTAAAGACAACAATAATTCTTATTTAAAATGATTCAGTTATTTTCATGATTCATTTGAACATTTAAAGATTATGTCAAATCGTATGTATCTCTATCAGTGTGAATATGCTCCGGCTAAGTCAACAGAATATTTTCTTCATTGCCCCTTCAAGATGATCAAACATTATCTTCTCTATCTTCCATTCATTTCAGCCCGCCAGCCGGTGTAAAGACTTCTGGTTGTATCCATGTAATGCCTGGAAAATAGCATCCACGACCATATCCTGGAGCTTATCTGATTGTCGATTTTCTGAATATTTGGCAATTGGATGGACGAGGATATGGGCGTGGTTAAAAATTTCACGATTTTCATGTCCATCAGATTATTAAAAACCTTGTGGCCTCATCTGCTTTCCCATTTTGGGCATATCCTGCAACCATGGCAGTTCAAGAAACAATATTTCGAATCAACATTAAATCAAACATTTGGTGTGTAGCATCTACTCTCCCACATTTGGCATACATATCAACAAGATCAGTCCCAACAAATACATTTGACTCAAATCCAATCTTAACAACTTGTCCATGAATCTTCCTCCCATATCCTAAATCCACCACGCTTGCACATGCACTTACAACACTGGCTAAGGTGAACTCATCAGGTTTCGTGCCCATCCATTGCATCTGGCCATATAAATCCACGGCTTCAACCTGATCACCACATCAGGCATATGCCGCAATCATTGCATTCCAGGAAACTATGCTACGTTCATGCATTTTGTCAAACAGACACCGTGCATTTTCCACATACCCACATTTTACATAATTTGTAAGAACCATAGTCCATGAACAAACATCTCGTTCAGACATTGTGTCAATCACTTGGTATGCATCCTTAATTATCCCACACTTCACATACATTTCCATCATACAATTCCACAAATAGATTCTTGGCTCAAAGCCGGTTTTAACTATATGGCCATGAACCCTCTTGCCCTCTGCTAGGGCTTTGCTATTTCCGCACTCCAACAAGCGACGAACATAAATATTAGGATCCACCTAAACAAACCTGCAATATGTTGAATTTAGAACACCTATATCATGGCTACTTCACTATTCTTCTTTGGGATAATCTTTGAGAGCATAACCAAACTCTCTCCAATTATTCACCCAGTACCTGCACTCTAGATGAAACACCAATGTATTCAAAATGCTTCTCTGAGTATGATGATGGTGTCCGAGCTGTTTTAAACAGATGAAATTTTGATAAGATGAATGGCACTGAGTGCTATGAATTTCACCTGGAGTACTCAGAGAAGCATTTTGAATACATTGGTGTTTCATCTAGAGTGTAAGTACTCGGTGGAAGTAAAGTTAGCTTCATGTTCTCACCCATAATGATTGCCTGGTTCGTGACCAACATCATGATAGGACAATATAATATTGCGAAATATTATCTTGGAGCATTCAAGGCATTCAACCCATATTATATATACTATTACTTTCCTGAATATCACTAATAAGGATGGGTGGTGCTTGGAGGTGCAGTCTTATGTATAACAGGTATTGATTATTCACATGATGATATGTGTCTCATTTTATCATATAGTATACTTGGAACTGTTTTCTAACTCAAATGATAAATCCATACCAATGATTTTCTCAAACAAAATTCATAACTTCATCCCAATTATTTATGTTAAAGCTATACAAATAGAAACACTAACATCAGTGTTTTGTTCTGACTGGATCCAGGTGTTGAGGCAATGTTTGCAGACTTGGGTCATTTCAACAGGAAATCAATCTAGGTCCAAGCTATATATCAAGGACAGAATTATTACTATTTCATCATACCTGTGTGCTTCATCCTCAAGTTTTAGTACCATAATGATAAATTTGGGTTGTTTGTTGCGACTTGCTTTCTGTGTGTTGGTTTACCCATCTCTGCTTATCACATATATGAGACAAGAAATTTATTTGATAAAAAACCCAGGTGACATAGGCTCTACATTTTACAAAGCAATACTACAGCTTGTGTATTGGTCAATGTTCATTGTTGCCACTTTAGTAGCCATTGTAGCCAGTCAAGCATTGATTACAACAACATTCTCAATCATAGAACAGTCCATGGCTCTTAGTTGCTTCCCTCGAGCTTATTTTCCACCACAGGGATGAAAAAAGTTGCCTTATTTCATATCATAATGTACTGATATTCAGTATATAATGAAAATTCTAAGCATTTACCATGTTTTAAATATGCGTTCATTTTTAA
>APFE030572725.1:0-46587 GCA_000404065.3 Pinus taeda
AGTATCTGGATCAGCCAGACCCTCAGCAGCAGTTGAGTCAGTCGCAGGGATCCAATGGGCAGGGATCAGGAGGATCAGGAGGTACATTTATGAGGATGTTAGGTCCATCAGTGAGCAGTGGCTCACCGAGCTAGAGGGGTGGTGCTCCGAGCAGGTCACAGAGCAGTTCACTAGGGAGTCCACTGATGGACAGTTCACACGGTACCTCAGCTTCTACAGGTTCAGGTGCAGGCAGGAGGACAACAGATAGACAGTCAGGAGTTCAGGCTACTGATGGTGATGAGGGGGAGGAGTTTCATTCTCCTATGGGAGAAGCATGCTCAGGGAAGAGGAAGCCCAAGTGGCTTCAGGACACCTTGAGAGATGCCACATCTGTTGCTGAGCCGAAGAGGCCGGTCAGAGAGAGTAGACCACCTGAGAGATTTTGTAGCTATATGGAAATGGCTACCAGCATCCTTGACTCTAAGCCTTCTAGCTATGAGGAGGCAGCTAGCCAGCAGGTCTGAAGAGAGGCCATGCAGGAGGAGTATTCTTCTATCCTGAAGAATGATGTTTGGGAGGTGGTGCCGAGGCCTGAGGGCAAGTCCGTGGTTACTTCCAGATGGCTTTACAAGGTAAAGCATGCTGCAGATGGCAGCATTGAGAAATTCAAAGCGAGGTTTGTTGCTAGAGGGTTCTCCCAGGTAGAGGGAGTTGATTATGAGGAGACCTTCACTCCCGTGGCTCGATATACTTCGATTCGCTCCATTATATCGATAGCAGCAGGATGGGTTGGAAGATCCACCAGATGGATTGTGAAGCCGCATTTCTCAATGGCTTCATACAGGATGAGGTGTACATTGAGCAGCCACAGGCTTTGAGGTGCATGGTAAGGAGTCCCATGTGTGCAGACTGAAGAAGGCTCTTTATGGCCTGAAGCAAGCTCCCAAAGCTTAGTACTCCAAGATAGATACATACTTGCAGGGGATGGGTTTCACAAAGAGTGAGGCAGATCTGAACCCTTACTATATTGTGATAGGTGAGGAGCCTCTCATTCTGGTGTTGTATGTGGATGACTTGGTCATTACAGGTGCAGAGAGACTCATAGAGCACTGCAAGAGAGATCTTGCGGCGGAGTTTGAGATGAAGGATATCGACTTGATGCATTACTTTTTTGGTTTTGGAGGTGTGGCAGGAGGAGGGGCATTTCTTCCTGGGGCAGGGGAAATATATTGTGGACATCCTTGGCAGATTCAACATGGAGGATTGTAAACCCATGTCGACACCGATGATCACCAACTAGAAGAAGCTTCATGCTTCGGATTCCGAGTTGGTGGATCCCTTGTACAGGCAGCTGATTGGTTCCTTGATGTATTTGGTCAACACTAGACCAGATATCTGTTTTGCAGTCAACACGATGAGTCAGTTTATGTGTGAGCCTAGGAAGGTTCACTGGGTGGCTGCAAAACACATTTTGCGGTACTTGCAGGGGACAGTGGATTATGGTCTGGACTACAGGCAGGGGGATGGAGTGAGATTGGCAGGTTATACTGATTCTGATTGGGCAGGTTGTGCTTCTGATAGGAAGAGCACTTCAGGGTGTTGTTTTGGGTTGGGTTCAGCAGTAGTGTCATGGTTCAGCCGGAAGCAACAGTCAGTAGCACTGAGTTCAGCAGAAGCAGAGTATATGGCAGCCAGTCTAGCTAGTTGTGAGGCCATCTGGCTTCGCAAGATGTTGTTTGGCTTATTTGGTCAGCCGTTGAGACCTTCAGTGATTTACTGTGATAATCAGAGTTGCATTAAACTCACGGAGAATCCAGTATTTCATGACAGGTCAAAGCATATCGGGATCAAATATCATTTCATCAGAGACTATGTTCAGAAGGGAGTTGTGAAGCTTGAGTACATTCCCACTGATGAGCAGGTTGCAGATATTCTTACCAAAGCCTTACCACGAAGCAAGCATGTCTACTTCAGAGACAAGATGGGTGTGGTGAAGAACACCTTCCTCAGTAGGAGGGAGTGTTGAAATTTGGTACCAGAGGACAGGTGGTTCCCTAAGGCTTTGATCTTTGGCCTAGGGAAAAGTGTCCAAAATAATTTAATTTTTCTCTTAAAGTGACTTTATAATTTTTATAAAGTCAAATCTAATTTAAAAGTGAATTTAAGTGATAAAGTTACTAAAGTCTAATTTTAAAGTGACTTTAATAAAGTCAATGTAAAATTAGAAAGAAAAAGTGACTTTGGAAATAAATGACTAAGTGGGTCTTTATTAAAGTGGGGTGAATTAAAAAATAGAAAGTGAGATTTAAATGAGCATTTAATATCAGCCCTAGATTTCAATCTATTTCAGCCATTGGATTTAGGGATCACCCAAAAGTCACTTAGGGTTAGATTAAAGGAGGAAAAAGAGGAAAAGATCATTAATTCTTTCATGAACAGATTGAGAGAAGGAGAGCAAGAGAGCAAGGGAGATTTCTAGACAGTGAGGAGAAGGAGGCTGCAAGTCCATACAACAGAGTTTCAACAGCGGAGTTTCAACAGCAGAGTTTCAGCAAGTCTGTCCAGCGGAGTTTCAGCAAGGCAGAGTTTCAGCAACGCTGAGTTTTAGCAACTCTGTACAGCGGAGTTTCAGCAAGGCGAAGTTTCAACAAGGCTGAGTTTCAGCAAGTCTGTACATCATAGTTTCAGCAAGGCGGAGTTTCAGCAAGTCTGTACAGCGGAGTTTCAGCAAGGCGGAGTTTCAGCAAGTCTGTACAGCGGAGTTTCAGCAAGGCAGAGTTTCAACAAGGCTGAGATAAGTTGTAAAAGTTTGCTTGCTAATTTTTGCTAAATATTTCTCCTACTGTAAAAAGCATTTTCCAGAAATAAAAAAAGCTTTCGAACTGGTTTTCCCCAAAAGTTGTAGGGGTTTTTCCAGAGTCAACTTGACCAAAAATCACTGTGTTTAAATGCGTTGAATGGCTGTTTATATGTGCTGATTTTTATATTTCTGCATTTTCCAGCATTCTGTAAAATTTCCAGAATTTGTGTTTTCAGCAAAAATTATTTTCCAGTTGTTGAATGTATGGATATGGGAAAGGGTATTTAATTATATGGGAGAAATAAGGTGAAACTGAAAACCGGGGTAGTAAATGAGAAATTTCTACAGAACTCTTTGCAAATGTTTAGGAGTCCAAGACTAATAAGTCAAAAGATAATGCTAAAGCGCAAGAAGAGCAAATTGGTGGTGCCACATCAAGAGCTGAAATGTCCAATGAGAAAAAAGTTTTCAATTTCGAGATGCCGAAGTTGGGCCTTCTAGGCCCATTTAATTTCAATGGTTGTTAATGTACTACAAATATGCAAAGTTTTTGGGTCAATTTTATGGAGTGTATGGAAGGTTTCAAAGTAAAATCTTAGTCCAAAAGGCCCAAAGGGGAAAAAAACTTTGTTTTGGATTTACTGAAATTGTTGAAATCACAGAAGCAAGTGTTTGTAAAGAAACCAACTTATCTAATAAAAATCTAGCCATTATGTTATACATATAGAGAAAAAAACTTGTCTCGTGTATTTATTAGATCTTGTTGCATCTATACCCTTTGAACTTTTGACCTGGTGACGGAACCTGTTTGTGTTCTGAAACATCAACCAACAATGATGATCACTGGAGGTAATCTAAACTTGTATAACTTTATTAGTTCCATTGAGTTAATTCTACATTATCAAACTTCAGCACCAAAGATTACAAATTAAGAGAAGGGGAATGGAAGAACAAGAATGAAAATAGTAAATATAAAACAATCAAAGTTTCAAACATGTAAAGAATTGATTCACCATTCTATGGCTTCCACCTCCAACACAATTCAATTTTTGTAAGCATACAATTGAGGAACTTCAATGTCTACCCCTCAACAATTCACACTTTCTAACTACACAACAAGCAAAAGCAATGGTGAGACTTGTTATGTCTTACAGAGTCTCTGCAAAGAAGTCCTAACCTCTCTTAAAGAAAAAGCATAAGGATATTATCAAGTGGTCATGATATGTCACCTAGTGACCACACTTTGGGATTGGAAATTCCAAACTCAGAGGAATTGTTGATTGATTCGAAGCGTATCACTGATACAAAGGGAGAAAACACACTTATGAATTGATCGTGAGCTTATCCCTGATATAGAGGGAGAAAACACACCTAGGATTAGCTCAATTAACTCTATCAAAGATATCACTTTGAAAAACTAAGGCAATTTCCAAGGTTGAAGATCAAAAAAAGATAACAATGATTTCAAAATTAATGCAAACAAATAAGTTAGTGAGCAAAAAATGAATCTCAATATGTTAATAAGTTCAAAAATTCAATTTCTTCTATTAATGTTTGAGAAATGACAAGGAGAACAATTTAATTAATTTAAAATATGAAAAGCTCAAATGACAAGGAGAACAATTTAATTAATTTAAAATATGAAAAGCTCAACAACATTGGTAATATCTATCCCAACTTTCTTGAAAAAATGGATCTCAATATATTATAAGTTTAAAAATTCAATTTCTTTCTATTAATGTTCGAGAAATGACCCGGAGAAAAATTTAATTAATTTAAAATATAAAAAGCTCAACAACATTGGTAATAATATCTATGCAAACTTTATTGAAAGTTGTAAAAGCATGGAGATTAATTCGTACCCAATGACATAAAATCATAACCAATGGTCATATTTCCTATTTATCCAGCATAATTAATTTAAAAAGGATGTGCCCCATATATACCCTTCATCGCATTAATGTCAATAAAAATACTCATAATATCATGTAATTTATTGAGAAATTTTGATCCACATGCGAAGTCCTTTCTCTTTCTTTCCACAAAAATATTGCCTTTTTGTTATTCACCGGGAATTAAAAAAGAAGCACATGCATATACAATTTTTCCTGAAGCAATTTTTTTTACAAAAAGCTGATAATGACAAGAGATGACACTTTTCGGAAAGAGAAATACTGAAAAAACCTCACAAAAAAACACTCCATCCCAACAGAGTATTGTCTAAACCGAGAGCCTGAAAATATAAAGCGACATGGAAGCCTGAGAGTCCGAACTATTTAAATACACCAAATGTGCACTTTGAAAGGTGTTGCCAACCAATCCTTCATAATAAGTATTCTCTATCCATTGAAAGAGCTCTCTTTTATAAAATGTCTACTGTTGTATCGAGTTCCCTATTTTCCGAAAGCAATTCCTTATCTCCAAAATTTTGACTTTCCTAGAAGCCTCAAAATTTTGACTTTCCTAGAAGCTAAGTTTGAACTTCAGCCGTAGAAGCTAAGTTTGAACTTCAGCCGTATTTTACTTGTCAACCAATCTATTAAGCATTTGGAATCTCCAAAAATTTGTATGCATTCTATATTTTTCAAATATGCAAGAAACAGTCTACTTGGGTAGCTAAATTGGCAATGGCCCTGGAAATGAAGTCTCACCGAACCAGAAATCTTGGGTTGAAATCTTGTGCTATCCCCTGATCGGGGTGAGAAGTTAAACACGATGAAGGTATAGTCCTACCAAACTTACAAAAAAAAATATGCAAGAAACAAAAAAGTCTAACAAGCAATCGACTCTGTTTTTGTATTTTTGTATTTGTTACTTTCCCTATACCAATTCTAAACTGAAAAGACCTTATTTTCTGTCATTCTAATCATTCCCCCCTCCACATATATCCCTTTGTGTAGATCCATCGAAAATTCTAATCATTCCCCCACCTCCACATATATCCCTTTGTGTAGATCCATCGAAAAAACCAACCCGAAAATATTGAAATAAATTAGGGAGATTAATCCTTCTTAATTTATTTTTTTCTTCAGGTTATATTCCCTGAAATGTGCCACATGTGAAGTCCTTATAACATCACGTCATGCATAAATATTGAAAAGGTTCTAAACATGCCATATTCAACAACTAACACTGAATGATTACTTTCAGACTTTTATCTTCCATTCAAAAGGTACCATAATCCCAGTTTTTTACGAATGGCACATGAAGGAAGAAAATGTTAAATCACATCCACATTTATTGATCTGTAGGTTACTTTCACCATTTCACCACTTGCCAATGGAGACTATTTAATCTAAGTGACACAGTCGTGTTTAGAATAATTCACTAAAAACATCAATTATAGATAGCCCAAGTCCTGATACCACAAATGTAAAATATCGCTGCCAAATTAAACATGCACGATAATTAAATTGTTTCCATTTGAAAATTACATGTTCAAATGAAATGCCGCAGTTCGTAAATTCTAAAATGTGCTTAATCATTAAAATATTGACAGCGTGTTGTATTTCAGAAAGAAAATATGCGACTAATCGACACTTTTCCAGTGAAATGTAAAAGGAAAGCAACACGATAAGTCGATCTTCAGCAGTGACATTACTATTCAAGATCAGAGTTAGAAAAATACCTGAAATTTCACTATCTTGGAATAAGAATCTAATCAATGCCTCGAAATGATGTGAGAATGCAATGCTTTGTTCAATTCATGGGTCATTTCACATTTAAAAAGGGATCTGTCCACCCCTGTAATCACTAAGAAAAAAATCATATATTAGAAAGCTTCAGCATTCTTGTGAGTTTAAAGAACTTGATGAAACATTCAAGTTTTTATTTTAAGCCTTAGATTGTCATCCAAAGACTCCGATCTTGCTGTGAACTAATTATTTTTTTGGAAGGGTGAACAAAGTATTTCAAAATGAGCCATTCTTCTTCAACTCAGCAAGGTTGTATATGCTATTTTAAATAGAATGGTTTAGCCCTAAGAGAAGTCTTCACAACTGCGCAGATCCAGAGCAGATTATATTCCCTTTCTCCGGAATTATGAGATAAAAAAAATATTGGAAGAAGTACGAAACACCCTGGTTCTTTTGTTATGTTCTCAGAAGCGATAAAGCAAGAAAGGTACACCTCGTATACTTGTATCTGTCTCTATATGAATGTATCCCAACCTATCCCAACCATTACCTGCCAATATTTGCCTAAACTACCAGAACAATATGCTGCACCAGCCTATAGATTCTGAACATATCCCATTTAGATGCAAAAAATGTCATGAGCACGAGCATTTATTTACAGAATCGAGACCATAACACTTAACACCTAAAAGACTTTAATTAGAATCATCAATTGACAAAGCCTCAGACAGAAAAGGATCAAGACAATTTTGAGGTCACAAACAGAAGATGATATAACAGAAGGGCCAGTAGTGGGGCATCAGTCGATAACAAGGAAAACATGTGCAGCTCTTACAAACTCAGATCTAGACCCAGTAAATAATGAGAAAGAAAGGGAGGGGGAGAAAGAGACCCCAAGTCAGGAATCGGGGTTGAAACAAGAGGAGTCAGCCAAAAGAAGGAAGCTGCAGCATCAAATGGGCAATAAAAATATTGAAGATGTGGACACGATTCAGGATCCAACAGAGCCAAAAGAAGCAGAGGCAGAGGACATGGGGCTAGAAATTCTTGCCCTCCAATTGATAGCATTAACTTTGAAAAACAAAAATGTCTTACCTATTCCAGGCAAGGAGGTGGAACTAATCTCAAATGCTTGCATCAGATCTCAAATGGTTCTGCGCCAATCCTCCAAAGATAAGCCAACCCTGCTTCTTCTTCATTAGGAGTGAAAAAAACTAAACCTGAGGAAAATCCCAAGTTCATAAGGACGACAAAAAGAGAAGCCATAAGAATGATAGGCAATTGATTCAGAAAATGGGAAAATATTTGATATATTCCAGAAAGATAACTATTTCCAGCCTTCTCCACATAATTCAATGAAAATACTTCCTTGAAATCTGAGAGGTCTGAATGGCAAATCCAAAGAACAGATCTCTCAAATCCAAAATTAACCAAGAAAAGCCTATAATAGTTATGATGCGAGAGACTAAAAGTGGTGGAATACAATAGTTATGATCCAAAGACAAAATGTGGTGGAATACAAATTAATAGAATTGCAAATACAATATGAAAATTATTGTTAAGGGATGATAATTGTTAAATTTGGCAACTAGGGCCAAACTCCACATGGGCCATCTTATTTATGACAACTGATATTTTTTTTGGATTCCTCTCTCCGAGAGGTGTAGGATTGATCGGATGATCAGATTGATCTAGAGATCATCCGATTCCAACATGTAAAAATAAAGATATGAATTTATTTATATTATGGACAAATTGTCAAGGTCGGCCAGCAAGCAAAACAGGCATTTTAACCCCCAGCTCATCCTCAACATTGCATATAAAAGGAGGAGACCTCAAGTCATTTTATCATCATCTGATCTTCACTCATCTCTCTCCTCACTTGATTGGGTACGCAAATCTGGCAGATGTCTCTCACACGTGCAAAGGAAAGAGGACGTTTTCTGTTTGACTGCATTGACCAGTTTGACCGAATTGCAGAGGCTGTTTCTTGGAATGCGTTGACCAGCGTTGACCTCCTCTTGACTGCAGATTTGGGTGAGAAACTTCTCCTTGGCAGGCCGAAGATCTGGGCACTGAAATTGAGGTGATTTGACCTCCCATTTGACCAGCATTGACTGCCCTAGGGCTGGCTGCAGTTTGACTTTCGTTGACCAGCTTTCAACTGGACATTTTTGGACTGTTTTGGGCTTGCTATTGGAGACCGAAGTTGACTGGGTTTGACCAAGCTGCTTAACGGAAGAAAATTCTGCCCTGTTTGACCAGCATTGACTTTTCTGGTTAGAGCTTTTCTGCTGCTGTCATAAATTATCAGATTTGTAAATTTGTACTACATCTTGTGTCCTCTTGTCTTGGCTTGTCTTCTACTGTTTATGTTTATGTTCTATCTGCATTTTACTATCATGCTAATGTGATTGCTAAACTGGATATTGATATTGGGTTAGTAAAGAAATTGAAGTAAATTGCTCTTAAGCATAGAACATACCATTGTTACCTAAATTAACAACAATGGATGCCTGTGGGCCCTCTGGAGGTTTTGCAACCTTATGCAATCCTAACGAAGTTATATCCAAAGTGATGAAGTCAATTTCATTCAGTGTACGGAACATACACAAGCTGATACAGAGCTCTGTATGAATTTTGGTAGGAGATTGTAACATAATAAAATTCCTTGACGAAAAGAAAGGGCATCTAAGAAGAATTGATGAAGATTCCATTCGTTTCAAGGAAATGATGGCTCACTTAAGTTGGTTGATCAGAAAACTACCAATTGCATTCACACATGGAATAGCTGGAGGGAGAGACACACAAATTGCTTCAAGATTAGACATGCTTTTGATATCAGAATCGCTGGTCCTAACAGGTGCTAAGTAGAGGCCAAGATCTAGCCAAGTTACAACTCCAATCATTGGCCGATAACACTGGATATTGACTGGAAAGGCAGTCCCAAAAATAGTCCTTTCAGATGCAAGGCCTTCTAGATTCACCATTCCTCATTTAGGAAGAATATTGAAAAGTGGCGGGAAAAAGTCCCTATAACATTGGAACCCCTATGTGCAATTGCCATATGAAATTAAAACATATTAAAAATCGGCTGAAAACCTGTAATAAACAGGGATTCAACCATATTCATGTGGAAAGAGAGAAACTGCTCAAAAAGATGGAGGTTTAGCAACAGATAATAAGATAAGGAAGAACCACGGAGCTACTGCAAAAGGAAACTATAAACCAAGCAAAATTGGAGTGACTTATCCAAGAGGAAATCCTATGGAGGCAAAAGTGAAGAGTTCTTTGGCTTAAATAAGGATAAGGAAAGACAGTTCTTTCACAAATCAATGATTCAACATAGGCAGAACAATAGAATTTCCTACACGGAGGTAAATTAGGAGATCATCAAGATATGGAGAGACCACTGGTAACTTATATCAAGAATCTTCTTACAGAACCCCAACAAAATCGTAGACCTGCGATACGAAGAATTATCCAGCACATCCCCTCAATAATAACACTGGAACAAAACAGCATGTTGCTAACAGAGATAGAGCCTGTCAAGGTCAAGACACCAATAATGCAAATGCCAAGAAAAAAGTTGCAAGGTTCACAATAGATTTTTTCAATTTTGATGGGCAACCATTAATAAAGAAGTGGTGGAACTGGTGGAATATTTGAGGAGAATTGCATTGATGTCCTAGACTTTGGATGCTACCTTTATTGCTCTAATTCCAAACGAAAACAGAGTTGAGTATTCCTTCTTCCTTCAAACCTCTTGCTCTAATTCCAAAAGAAAACAAAGTTGAGCATACTTCTTCCTTCAAACCTCTTGCTCTAATTCCAAAAGAAAACAAAGTTTAGTATCCTTCTTTCTTCAAAACTCTTGCTCTTTCTAACATTATAAAATCATTTCTGAGTTATTGCTATCCAAACTCAAATCTCTGCTTCCCCTTTTGATCTCCCCTGAGCATAATGGTTATGTGCAAGGTAGGCAAATCCTCGATGGTATACTCTTAGCCCATAAAACTATTCACTCAAAACCTCCAAAAAATCCCAGAATGTTTATCATGTTAGATCTATCCAAAACCATTGATAGAATAAGTACACAATATTTGTATCATATGCTCAAAACTTTGGGGTTTGCTGAAAAAAGGATCCACTGGGTCCTTGATTTGGTCACCAAAGCTTTTCTCTCTGTCCCTTTGAATGGGTCCCCTTCTTGCCTCTTCCTTCCTTCAAGAGGAATTCAATAAGGAGATCCCCTCTCCCCTTTTTTGTTCTTTCTGATCGCTGAAGGACTGGGGCACACTATCAAATTAGTTGTTGACAACTACATATCCAGCTTTCCAAGGTATTAAATTCCATGACGAAGACTCGACCTCATCCCACCAACAATTTGTTGATGACACAATTTTGATGGGATTCCCAACTATGAGAGAAGCCTCTGCCTTCAAAAGGATTCTTGATGACTTTCAAGCTACCTCTGGAACTGATAAATCTAACCAAATCCCAAATATTTTTCTTCAACACTCCTCATGCTGTTAAAATCAACATTTCATGTATTCTTGGCTTTCACAGGAGCTCCCTTGTGTCCAAATACCTAGAAGCCCCTTTCTTGGACAAGGCTCTTCACCTCTCTAATTGGGAAAATCTCTTGCTAAAGTTTAGGAAAAGGTTGGCAAGCTGGACCTTCAGATCCCTCAATATCGTTGGTCTACTAACTCTCCTAAAATCTGATCTTCAAGTAATGCCCCTATACTTATTCTCAGCCTTGGCAGCTTGTAAGACTATTCTAAACAAAATCTAATCACTTCAAAGGTCTTTCCTTTGAGAGGGGGGAGGGGAAGCTAAGTTGGAAAGAAAGCAGGCTCTGGTAGCCTGGGAAAGGGTGTGTTAGCCAAAAATGAAGGATGGCCTTGGCCTTCAAGACCCAGAAACATTACATGAAATCTTGGCAGCAAAAACTTGGTGCCATTTGTTTCACTCTCAAAATGAGCCTTGGGGAAGATGGAAAGCGAAATATGCTCTCAATATTGTAAAAAGAAATCTGATCTGTACTGAAGTCCAAATTAAAGGCTCCCAGATATGGAAGCAGCATGGCAGAACAGATATCTTGTACAGAATCACAGCTTCTAGAGAGTAAGGTGTTGAAGAAAGTGTAACTAGGTTCGGTATTCATAAATATGAAATGTACTTTTGATTCTTGTATTTCGTAAAAGAAAGAAAAATTATTATTATTATTATTATTATTATTGAGCTTGGGTTTCTTGCCCAAGAAATTTGTTGTATAGGTCAAGCACTAATTGAAAGTGCTTCTAGGATTGTCCTAGGTCAAGAAGTCAAATAAGGACATTGTCATAATATGAAGACCCCATCGGGCATCTTGTAAATTGTAAAAAGAATTATTTTTGTATTTAGACCAAGTCGGCCTGCTACCCTGTCAAGTCGGCCTAGAAGTTGGAATTCGCACCCCTAGAGGACCTATATATAGAAGACAATTTGACCTCATTTGGACACATTCATTCCTCTCTCTCTCATGCGAAGGAAGAAGCAGAAAAGGGCAAGCGAATAAGGCAGAAGAAGGAGAATAAGTGTTTTGGGTTCCTCCCTCTCTCTCTCTCCACATGTGCGAAGAAGAGGGCTGAAATTCTGCAACTTTTCGTAGGGTTTCTACTGCCGGGGTAGGGTTTCATTGTGAGGGTTCGATTTGGTGAAAAGGAGTTGAAGGAAGGGCTAACAAAGTCCCCTTCTAAGTCCAAAAGACAAATTAGGTCAAGCAAGGCAGTTGGAGGCAAAGAAGAAGCAGTTCCAGTCCACACATGCAAAGTAGCAGCTGTTGTCGGGGGGGCCGAAGTTGCAGATTTATTGTGGCTGGAGGTTGAAGTAGAGTTGCTGAAAGAGATTCAACAAGGTTTGGATAGCAATGAAGCAAGCACATTCTTGAGAAGATGATCTTGGTCTTGGAAGGGCTTCAGTGTAGGTCAAGGGTCTTGGTATTTGTCAATAAAGAAGCTATATTAAGGGATTGAAGGGTTTTCTTCTCAAGAGGAGAAGTTTTTCCCTGGCTTGGAGCCTACATCTTGTGTAGTTGTATCTTGTTGATCTTCCTAATTTGGTAGTTGTTTGATGATTGAAGAACACACTATAATAATAAGAAGATGATAATCCTAATAAGTAAAAAGACATCACAAGCAGTTACCATAGTTAGAAGAATCCTTAATGTCATCCTGCCTTAGATTCTTCAACAAGGTTTCAGAGGCTATGGTTCGCACAAGGCATGAAGAAGGTCAACTCTATTATGAAGAAGCTTGAAAAGAAGTGTTCATCGTTAGCAATTCTCATCAAGCAAAGTTTCTAAAGATCTTAAATCTTCAAAGAATGAAGGATTGTTCTCGACCCTCACCGGAACATTTCAAGATGAAAATATATGGGTAATAGATAGGGGAGCTTCAAGACACATGACTGGATATCACAAGCAACTCAAAACCCTATCCAAAGGGAACTCCTCATACTCTGTGGAACTTGGTGACAATAAGAGCTATCCGGTAAAAGGCATTGGATCTACATCAATTGAGTTGGAAGTTGGAGGTAACATTCATCTCAACAACATTCTATATATTCCAGGTTTGTGCAAAAACCTTTATTTTGTTTCATCATTAGAAGAAAAAGGAGATAGAGTTGTTTTTATAGATGGTAACGTAGTGGTTTGGGCTAAAGATTCTAGCATTGAAAAAGCTAAAACCATTGGAGTTCGAGAAGAAGACTCTACAGACTCTCGTCTCCTCTAAATCAAGCACTTGTCCATATTGAGATAAGTCTGTGTGAACTTTGGCATAGAAGATTGGGCCATCTTCATTACAAGATCTTGCCAACTCTAAACTCCATTGTAAATGGGATACCAAATCACAAAGAAGACCATGAAGGAGTCTGCAAAGGCTGTGCTCTAGGAATAGTACATCTACAGCTCAAGAGATTCTAGATCTCATCCACTCTGATGTATGTGGTCCCATGTCTAAATCACAAGGAGGTCATCTATATTATGTTACTTTCATTGATGATCATTTAAGGAAAACCTGGATTTATTTACTTAAATCCAAGGACAAAGTATTCATAAAATTTCAAGAATTCAAAGCAGAGGTAGAAAATCTTACAAAAAGAAAGATAAAGATTCTAAGGTCAGACAATGGAGGCAGGTATACTTCCAAAGAAGTCATTGCTTTCTATAAGGAGGTTGGGATTAAGCGGGAGCTTATAATTCCATACAATCCCGAGCAGAATGGAGCAGCTGAACAAAAGAATAGAGCTATAGAAGACAGTGTCAAGGCTATGCTCCATGATCAAGATCTACCGAAATTTCTATGGGGAGAATCAACGAAGACTGCAGTATACATTCAATATATAAGTCCTCACAAGTCACTTGGCATTATAACTCCAGAAGAAGTCTTCACTGGGAAGAAACCAAATATTGATCATCTCCGGATATTTGGGTGTCCTGTATATATTCACATTCCCAAGGACAAAAGAAAGAAGCTAGATCCTGCACACAAGAAAAGAATATTTGTTGGATGTAGCAACTCTTCCAAGGCTGGCAGGATCTACATAAAGGAAGGACATCAAATAGAAGTAAGCAGAGATGTAATTTTTTATGAGAGCATTGCCTTCAAGAAATCCAAATATCTCCCATCTGATTCTGATGAGGAGGATCTTCCTATGTTTGAGGAAGAAGTTAATAAGGAAGATGAAGTCTCTCATCATGAAGAATAAGGTCCCAGTGAACCAATCTCTATCCCTGAAAGAAGAAAGAGACCTAATTAGTTAACTTCTACACTTCAAGAAGCAAAAGGTCACACCGCAAGAGGAAGATTCAGGGAAAGCAGAAAACTTAAGATGCATCTACATTTAAGCACGGTAAGCCAAATGTTACGATGAATCTAGATTTAAAATGAATCGAAACTTGTTAGCAATAAAGTAAAATATTTAAAAACATTATTTCGAAAGCTAACAAATATGTTAGCAATTACAGTCACTTCTGACAAAATACCCATACTTAGCATTCCACCTAATAAAATCACTCAAAACTTTCATAGATACAAAAGCTTTCAGACCCACCAACAACCAATGAAATATTGTACAGTTTGGTTGAAAACGATTAAAATTGAAAATGAACAAAACTTATCATAAAAATATTATATAATAAATAAGTGTAGGAATTTATTACTTGGATATTACCCTGTACCTTTCGAGCACCAAAAAAAATCAAATCTTTTGAGAGGGAATAGGCTAGCACATTCTTATAACACTTAATAAATCCAAGGTTGAGATAAGTATAAACAATAAATTGCCTAAACTTGTTATCATTAAAATAATGTGCAACACTGATTAAATCCTGATTCCTAACAGTCTCCTCATTATAAAAATTCATTCAAGGTGGAGATATTTCTTATAATGCAAAAAAAAAAGTACTTTATAGATCAAAGGTTGAAGTGATTCAGATAATTCTCGTGGAAAGACTAACACATCTAAATAATACTTGATAAGTCAAGATTGTTGTAAATCAGACAATTTTCACTTTAAAACGATCGAAGATTGAAATGAATCTAGACATAAAATTGTCTAGACCTGTTATCATTAAAACATATTATTTAAAAACAAATAATATAAAAAACTGCCATTATATCAACAATACAATTATTCAATTAAATTAATCTCACCAGACTATGTAGAATACAATAGAATGCAAGACCTTTATACACACAAATGTTTTCCAGTTCACCTAAAGTTGCTGATCGAAAGATATAAACACAAATACAACAAACTGTAATGATTGAATTGACTTAAACTAATGAAAATTACGCAAGACGAAACCGCACATCAACAAAGAGATTATAAAAACTGCCAACAAACTAATAAAAATCACGAAAGGCCAAACCCCACATCAACAGAGAGATTATAACACTGCCAACAACAAAAGCCCTCAGAAAACAAAAATATATTTGTTAGTCAAGAATATAAATGTTTAAAATCAACAATCCTGCTTCTGCAAATTGCAGAATGCACCTCTTGAAATTCGGAGCTCTTATACATACAAAAGCTTTCAAATGCTCCAAAATTCGCTAGTCGAAATAATAAAAATAAATAACTCCTAACATTGATGATTGAAATTACCAAAACCAATGAAAACCGACAGAAACGAGAGCCCACACCAACCAAAAATTATAAAATTGAAATAAAAATAACCCTGCATCAGATAAAAATCGATTGTTCGCAGGCCGAAATCCAAAAACATTCACATGCATACCAATGCCCGGTGCCCTCAACAGTTTTAGCATTTTATGGAATAATCACTTATAGAAAAGAGAACAGGCACAGGGAACCGGTAATGAATATCATAGTTAGCACCAAACAAAGAAAGCCGGAAAAGGGCAAAAAAACTGCTATCGATCAAAATCCCGACGAACCATATAGGTCATGGCAATTTATAACATTATAATGGACGTGTGACAGGTTAGACTTGACTTGTAACGGGCTAGACTTCCAAAAATTACCACCAAAAGATCACTGCAATTTATAACATGACAATCGGCTTCTGATAGTGTAGACTTCCAAAAATACTACATACTACTAAAAGCCAGTCGCTTTGGAGGTTTTCAAGCCCCAAAACATACTAAACGTACCTAAGGAAACCCCTTGAGGTTGGGGAAATATATATTGCAGATAAATAAGCTAAATTCAATAAATTTCTACATACCTCGGGGATTTGCTCCTTCCGTTTAGCGATTGATAAATTCCTTGGCAGCTTCGTCCATCATTCGCTGCAATTGTTACATAAGTGGCTCTTTATTCTCCGGATCCACAAGACAGTAACTCTCTCGGCTCAGTTAGATTGAGCTTTTCAAGAGAACAAGTGGAGAGTAACTGCCAGATCTTCTTGACATCTGCAATTGTTAAAGAATTTGAAAGCGCGAAGTGGCTCTTTATTCTCCAATCCACAAGACACTAACTCTCTCGGCTCAGCTAGATTGAGCTTTTAAAGAGAACAAGTGTCTGGTGGAAGTGGAGAGTAACTGCCAGATCTTATTGACATACGGTCTGCAGTTGTTAAAGAATTTGAAAGGGCGTTGTCATCCTACGAAAAAAACGCCATCCTACGAAAAAACGGTAGCCCATTTTTGCCTGCTGTTACAGAATAGTAATCATGGTAATATGGAACCCAGAACTATGATGAATTTGGCTGTCCAATGGAAGCATCCACTGAAATGGAAGTCCCACAAATTAGCCAAAGATAAGCAAAACCCCCAAAAGATAAAAAGGAGAGATGATCAGAAAACAAGATATAAGGCCGTAGCTCGGGCAGATCCATAACAGGGCAGGATTAAATCAACTCCCTTCCCTGAGAAAAAACTCGATAATGTGAAGCAGGAACAGATAGAACATGGCGATGTGAGAATGACCTTCTAAAATTCTTAATAAAAACCCTAGTGAATCTTACAAATCACATATCAAATTTGGTCACAAACTCGATATTGTGAAGCACAAATCACATATCAAATTTTATGTCACAAACTCGATAATGTGAAGCAGGAACTGATAGAACATGGCGATGTGAGGATGACCTTCTAAAATTCTAAATACAAACCCTACTGAATCATACAAATCACATATCAAATTTTATATCGAAACAAATCACATATCAAATTTTATGTCACAAACTCCAATGAATCTTCCAAATCATAGATCAAATTTAATGGGGATGCAAATCACATATCAAATTTATTTATGACCGACGAGATCAACACAGGAAGCAATATCAAAAATATCAAATATTTGACACAAGTTACTTTTAAAAAATTTAACCTAATAATAAGTTTTGTCAACGAGTGTGGTTTATTCTCAAAACAGAGTAATCAATTTTAAATATTAATATTTCACATTTTAAATATAATTCACATAGTAATTTAAAATTAATTTAATTATAAAGTTTTGTCACGAAGTTGTGCTATCTCTGCACAAGATGAAAAATAACCGTTGTTATAATAATTTCATAAAATTTATAATAAGAAAATATAATTTATAAAATTGTATAAAAAAAAGTGTGAAATATATAAAATATTTAAAAATATAAATAATTAAATTTTATTTTTTCTCATATATATCTACATAGCACATGTATGATAGGGAGAAGGACAACTAAGAGTGAGAAAACATGCTTAGTAAATAATCAATCGATCATTATGTTAAAAAGCATGCTTAGTAAATAACCAATTGATCATTATGTTAAAAGGAAATTTATCCTTTATCATTGTCCTTATTAACATAAAAATCAAGATATGTCAAGACGGGTATATTTATGATTCTAAGACACCACACGACATGTGTTAATGAATAGTGTTTCACACACTTACACTCATATAGGAGAAGAGCAAGGTTGAGGAAGTAAGCATACATAACATGCAAATAATCAAACATTTATTGTGTTGGTAGGGACACCACCTTGTGATGTCTCACCCTTGCATTTTACCCTTAGTGATGTCATGTGGTGCAAACAAGGATGCCTTTGCATTGAATTAGTGACGTGTCATTGAAATTTCCATCAAATGGGTTGTTTTACGCACCAGATTTGTGTCATGTTGTGTATCTATTTGTTTGGTGCACCTTGCAATGTCGGCTTCATGCCTTATGTGCCATCTAAGGATTAAATACATAAATTTTGATATGTGGCTTAGTCATGTAGGTTGAGTACACGTTAGCTCATTTCATACTTGTTAGGCCATCATGACTGTCCCAAATAATATGTGTTTATGTAATCTAAATTGCAAAAGTCACTAATGAATCACTCACAAACAAAATTATGCATATCATATATCATTGGAAAGTATTTAGAGAGTATTAAATGGTGAAAGCATATATTTATAAAGCGACAATCTCTAGACAAAATTTAATCATCGATAACAAACCACCCACAACCATCCATGATGTTACAAAAGCTGTTAGTGGATCATTGGGAGGAGAAACCATGCATATCACATATATTTGGAAAACTTTCAAAACTATGTACATGTGTCATTGGAAAGCATTTAGAGAGTACTAAATGGTGGAAGCATATATTATGTAAAGCAAAGGTGTCTCTAGACAATTTTCAATCATCAATAATAAGCAAGCTCACAACCATTCCAAATAACCATGATGTGATGATATTTTGTAGAAATTAATGTGTAGATTATAAACTGCTCATGAAATTTTCTAAATCACAAGAATAGAAGCTACTCTACTGATTTGCGGAAGTAAATTCATGATCGAGAAGACAAATCATTAACATGCATCAATATTAAATACATATACACATATATTTATCTAGGGTAAAGCAACTACTCAAAACCCCTTACTATATGTATTGCATTAATCAAAGAATCTAGATGAATGCAATATGCTATGCTCAAGCTTGAGCTCAACTTGCACTTGTATCTTCTATCCTCTGCTTGACTAACTGACCATAGCCAATATTTAGCCAAAATTTCTAGCCTCCAATCGCCAATTTTCTTGCGTTGTTCCTCAAGGAATTCCTCAATCTAGATTGCACAATTCCTCTAGGTCCTTCCTTCATGAGTTGTACAACTTGGAATAGTTTGCAACTGATAGTACACTGCCCTTAAAATCCAATCTCAATTGGGTAACTTGAAATCTCTGTATGCAACAATTATTTTGGGTTGATTGAACAATTAACTAGATGATCACTCGTGTGAAAAAAGTTACACACCCTTAACGTGACCTCCATTATTTCTTCTGACAATGATAACTAGTTACACTCACAATAACTCAAATTAACGAAAATAGATTGCTACAAATTAGCAATCAATCATGTAGAACTAAACACAAGTGTCTCCAACTTGAATTTACTGAGTTAGCTGAGTGACAAGAGCCATGCCACCTCAGTTAACTACCTCCAAGTATTCTGCTGAAATTGAAATTGCAATTTCTCCTAAATTAATTAAGGGAAAATTAAATTGAGACTTTTCTTGTTGCATTTTCAACAAATTTTTCAATGGATAATTAGGAGGAGAAACCATGCATGTCATATATCTTTTGACTCTCAAAGAATACTAGATGGTGGAATAATCAATTATGTAAAACAAAGGTGTTTGAGAACAGGTTTCAATCCTTGAATATAATTCAACACACAACCATTACAAATAACTGTGTTTATGAACTGGAAATTGCAAAACTCATGAGTAGATCATTGGAAGGAAAAAATATGTGTTTCATTTAGTGGAAACATTTAATGAACTATTAAATGTTGAAAACATATATTATGTAGTGTGTAAGTGTTTGTTGACAACTTATAATCACTTTTAGCAAACCACCTCATAGAGTCATGACCATCCAAAATAATTGTGTTTACATGCTTGATATTAGAAATGTTGAAGATGGATCACTAGGAGGCGAGACCATGCATATTATGCATAACTTTAAATAGTTCAAAGAAACTACATAAAGCAAAAAGATCTAATGTAATATTCCTAATTATTTAATTGATATGATTTTCTCAAAAATTCTCCCCAACGGAACACACCATAAAAAATTGTTAAAGAAAGTGTAACAAGGTTCGGTCTTCATAAATATGAAATGTACTTTTGATTCTTGTGTTTTGTACAAGAAAGAAAAATGATTATTATTATTATTATTATTAAGCTTGGATTTCTTGCCCAAGAATTTTACTTTATAGGTCAAGCACTAATTGAAAGTGCTTCTAGGATTGTCCTAGGTCAAGAAATCAAATGGGGAAATTGTCATAATATGAAGACCCCATCGGGCATCTTGTAAATTGTAAAAAGAATTATTTTTGTATTTTACTGAGCCTTCCAAGATCAAGTCAACCTAGAAGTTGGAATTCATACCCCTCGAAGAACTATATATAGGAGACAATTCGACCTCATTTGGACACATTCATTCCTCTCTCTCTTATGCAAAGGAAGAAGCAGAAAAGGGGAACGAAGAAGGCAGAAGAAGGAGAATTAGTGTTTTGGGCTCCTCTCTCTCTTTATCTCCACACGTGCGAAGAAGAGGGCTGAAATTTTGTATCTTTTCGCTAGGGTTTTTGCTTCTAGGCTAGGGTTTCATTGTGGAGGTTCAATTTAGTGAAAAAGAGTTGGAGGAAGGGCCAACATAGTCCCCTTCTAGATCCAAAAGACAAATTAGGTCAAGCAAGGCAGTTGGAGGCAAAGAAGAGGCAGTTCTAGTCCACATGTGTGAAGTAGCAGTTGTTGTCGGGGAGCCGAAGTTGCAGATCTATAGTTAGGGCCGAAAAGTTGTGGTTGGAGGTCGAAGTAGTGTTGCCAGAAGAGATTTTGCTGGGTTTGGAAAGCAATTAAGCAAGCACATTCTTGAGAAGTTGATCTTGGTCTTGGAAAGGCTTTAGTGTTGGTCAAGGGTCTTGGTATTCGTCAATAAAGAATCTATAGAAGGGATTGAAGGGTTTTCCTCTCAAGAGGAGAGGTTTTGCCCTTGATTGGAGCCTACATCTTATGTACTTGTATCTTGTTGATCTTCTTGTTTTGGTAGTTGTTTGATGATTGAAGAACACACTATAATAATAATAATAATAAGATAATTCTAATAAGTAAAAATACATCACAAGCAATTATCATAGTTAGAAGAATCATTAATGTCATCTTGCCTTAGATTCTTCAACATGGTATCAGAGCTATGGTTCGATCAAGGCATGAATAAGATCAACTCTATTATGAAGAAGCTAGAAAAGAAGTGTTCATCATTAGCAAGTCTCATCAAGAAAAGTTTGGAGGCAGTTTGGAATAGTCTCTTCTCTTCCAAAGATCTCAAATCTTCAAAGAATGAAGGATTGTTGTCAGCCCTCACCAAAACATTTTAAGATGAAAATATATGGGTGATAGATAGTGGAGCTTCAAGACACATGACTGGATATCACAAGCAAATCAAAACCCTATCCAAAGGAAGTCCTCATACTCTATGGAGCTTGGTGACAACAAGAGCTATCCGGTAAAAGGCATTGGATCTACATCAATTGAGCTGGAAGGACGAGGTAACATTCATCTCAACAACATTCTATATGTTCCAGGTTTGTGCAAAAATCTTATTTATGTCTCATCATTAAAAGGAAAAGGAGACAGAGTTGCTTTTATAAATGGTAAAGTAGTGGTTTGGGCTAAATATTCTCGCATGGAAAAAGCTAGAACCATTGGAGTTCGAGAAGGAAGACTCTACAAACACTCACCTCCTCTAAATCAAGCACTTATTCACATTGAGATAAGTTTGTGTGAACTCTAGCTTAAAAGATTGGGCCATATTCATTACAAGATCTTGCCAACTCTAAACTCCATTGTAAATGGGATACCAAATCTCAAAGAAGACCATGAAGGAGTCTGCAAAGGTTGTGCTTTGGGAAAGAATGCAAAGAAACCATTTGCAAATAGTACATCTAAAGCTCAAGAGATTCTAGATCTCATCCACTCTGATGTATGTGATCCCATGTCTAAATCACTTGGAGGTCATCTATATTATGTTACTTTCATTGATGATCATTCAAGGAAAACTTGGGTTTATTTACTTAAATCCAAGAACGAAATATTCATAAAATTTCAAGAATTCAAGGCAAAGGTAGAAAATCTTACAGAAAGAAATATAAAGATTCTAAGGTCAGACAATGGAGGCGAGTATACTTCCAAATAACTCATTGCTTTCTGTAAGGAGGTTGGGATTAAGAGGGAGCTTATAGTTCCATATAAATCCTTAGCAGAATGGAGTAGCTAAATGAAAGAATAGAGTTATAGAAGAAAGTTTCAAGGCTATGCTCCATGATCAAGATCTACCGAAATTCCTATGGGGAGAAGCAACAAAGACTGCAATATACAGTCAAAATAGAAGTCCTCACAGGTCACTTGGCAATATAACTCTAGAAGAATTCTTCACTAGGAAGAAACCAAATATTTATCTTCTCCAGATATTTGGGTGTCTTGTATATATTCACATTCCCAAGGAAAATAGAAAGAAACTAGATCTTGCAAGCAAGAAAGGAATATTTGTTGGATATAGAAACTCTTCCAAGGCTTACAAGATTTGCATAAATGAAGGACATCAAATAGAAGTAAGCAGAGATGTACTTTTTTATGAGAGCATTGCCTTCAAGAAATCTAAATATCTCCCATCTGATTCTAATGAGGAGGGTTTTCCTATGTTTGAGGAAGAAGTTAATAAGGAAGAAGAAGTCTCTCATCATGGAAAAGAAGGTCCCAGTGAACCAATATCTCTCCTTGAAAGAAGAAAGAGACCTAACTGGTTAACTTCTACACTTCAAGAAGCAGAAGGTCAGACCACGAGAGGAATATTCAGGGAGAGCAAGAAACTAAAAATATACTTAGGATATGAAACGTACATGTCGAAGCTCATTGAAGATGAACCATCCACTTTCAAAGAAGCAACCAAACACCAAGAATGGAAGAATGCAATGAATGAGGAATACCAATATATTATGAAGAGTCAAGTTTGGGAAATTGTCCCAAGACCAGAAAACAAATCAATGGTAATCTCTATGTGGTTGTATAAGATCAAGCATGTTGCAGATGGAAGCATAAATAAATTCAAGGCTAGATTTGTGACTCGAGGCTTCTCTCAGGAAGAAGGCATTGACTATGATGAGACTTTTGCTCCCACATCAAGGTATGCCATGATCTTATCTCTAATATCGTTGGCAACATTAATCAATGGGATGGAAGGTAAATCAAATGGATGTCAAAACAACATTCTTGAATGGTACCATAGATGAAGAAGTCTACATAGAACAACCAGTGGGATTCAAAGTAAAGGATAGAGAAACTCATGTTTGTAGATTGAAGAAGGCACTTTATGGCCTCAAGCAAGCTCATAGGGCATGGTATGCTAGAATGGATGCATACTTGCAAAGGTTGGGTTTCAGGAAAAACACGACAGATCCCAATCTCTACCTCAAAGTAGAGAATGATGAACATGTCATCATTCTTCTATATTTAGATGATCTTCTAATAATTGTTAATGAAGAAAGAATTCAAGAGTGTAAGAAAATGCTGGCAGCCAAATTCGATATGAAGGATCTAGGAATTATTCATTATTATCTGGGACTAGAAGTCTGGCAGGAACCGAATGAAATCTTCCTGGGACAAGGGAAGTATGTGATCGAGCTATTGAAAAGGTTTGATATGAAGGAATGCAAACCCATGACAACTCCGATGATCACAAACTTTAAAATGTTAAGGAATTCTAAATCCAGTCCAGTGGATCCTACTAAGTACAAACAATTGATTGGATCTAGTGAATACTCGACCAAACATACGTTTTGCAGTAAATGTTCTCAGTAAATTTCAAATGGAACCTAGACATGATCATTGGATAGCTGCCAAGCATATACTGAGATATCTACAGGGAACCGCCCACTACTTCCTGGAGTATGAAAAAGGAAAAGATGTTCATTTAGAAAGATTTACTTATTATGATTGGGGAGGTAGCGAGAAGTATGGATGGAGCACTACATGAGGATGTTTTAGCTTGGGATCCTCCATGGTCACTTGGAGGAGCAGAAAGCAAGACATAATGGCTTTAAGTAGTGATGAGGCTGAGTATTGCATCTTGTGAAGTGAGTAGGGAAGCCGTTTGGTTAAGGGAGATGTTATCTAATCTGTTTGTAGGATAGTTGGACCCTACTATAATACATTGTGATAATACCAGTTGTATAAGACTGTCTGAAGACTCGATATTTCATGGAAAGATGAAGCACATAAACAACAAGTATTAGTACATTCGAAATTTGGTACAAGATGGTGTACTGAAGTTGGAGTATGTCCCCACCAATGATCAAACTGCTGATATTTTGACAAAATCTCTTCCTAATAAGAAGCTTGTGTATTTTAGAAACAAGTTTGGATTGGTTGACATGTCTTCCCTAATTGAGAGGGAGAGATAGATATATCATTCTTGTCTTCACTTTGGAAGAAAGAATGGAGGATAAAGTAATCATCTGCCATTTGATACTCTTTGAGGATGTGGTAGGGAATCCAATATAAGAGTAGGCAAGAAGACTGATATTCTTTGAGGATTAGGGACCCAAGATAAGAATAGTCCTAGAAGGTCATACCTGGTGAACACCCGGGTGGGTATGTACCTTGAGAGACAATGATGAAGGTGTCTATAATCAGTGGTCTCGCCAACATTGTGCCCTGATCTATTGAGAGATATAGTAGTTAGTCAAGGCCTTGCTATGTGACAATGTTGGTTATAATGATGTTATACATATGGATTACAAGTCTGACTCATCTTATGAGATCTCTTCAATATTGAGAATAGCCATGTACCATTTATGAATACCTCCCTAGGTAACAGGGAGTGTTGAAGAAAGTGTAACTAGGTTCGGTGTTCATAAATATGAAATTTACTTTTGATTCTTGTTATTTGTAAAAGAAAGAAAAATGATTATTATTATTATTATTATTAAGCTTGGGTTTCCTGGCCAAGAAATTTGTTTTATAGGTCAAACACTAATTGAAAGTGATTTTAGGATTGTTCTAGGTCAAGAAGTCAAATAGGGACATTGCCATAATATGAAGACCCCATTAGGCATCTTGTAAATTGTAAAAAGGAATTATTTTTGTATTTTACTGAGCCTTCCAAGACCAATTCAGTCTGCCAACCTGTCAAGTCGGCCTAGAAGCTGGAATTCGTATACCTGGAAGACCTAGATATAGGAGACACTTCAACCTCATTTGGACACATTCATTCCCCCCTCTCTTGTGCGGAGGAAGAAGCAGAAAGGGTAGCGAAGAAGGCAGAAGAAGGAGAATTTGTGTTTTGGGCTCCTCTCTCTCTCTCTTTCTCTCCACACGTGCAAAGAAGAGGTTTGAAATTCTACAGCTTCTCACTAGGGTTTGTGCTATCAGGGTAAGGCTCAGTTTTGGAGGTTCGATATGGTGAATAAGAGATGAAGGAAGGGCCAACAAAGTCCCCTTCTAGATATAGAAGACAAATTAGGTAAAGTGAGGCAACTGGAGGCAAAGAAGAAATAGTTCTAGTCCACACGTGCAAAGTAGCAGCTGCTGTCGGGGGTCTGAAATTGCAGATCCGCAGTTAGGGCCGAAAAGTTGTGGCTGGAGGTCGAAGTAGTGTTGCAGGAACAGATTCTGGTAGGTTTGGAAAGTAATGAAGCAAGCACATTCTTGAGAAGCATATCTTGTTCTTGGAAGGGCTTCAATGTTGGTCAAGGGTCTTGATATTTATCAATAAAGAATCTATAAGAAGAGATTGAAGGGTTTTCCTCTCAAGAGGAGAGGATTTTCCCTAGCTTAGAGCCTACATATTGTGTACTTGTACCTTGTTGATCTTATTGTTTCGGTAGTTGTTTGATGATTGAAAACACACTATAATAATAATAAGAAGAAAATAATTCTAATAAGTAAAAAGACATCACAAGCAGTTATCATAGTTAGAAGAATCATTAATGTCGTATTGCCTTAGATTCTTCAACAAAATTACAATAAACACAATAAACTCATGCAATAAATTGCCAATGCTTAAATAAATCATAAAATTATTGACCCTGAAAATTGGCAAGAAATTACTGCAAACCCCGACTAATTTTATTTATTTAACATTGAGAAGATATTACATCAATAAATTGGAGAAAAACCTAGCAATTAAATTAGCTGGAAATTATTGGCTCCTCTAGTGATGTGCTATCACATATCATGGTCTCCTTCTTTCTCTTGATGAGCACTACTGAAGAACTTGAAGTGGTTCTCCCTCTTGACTAGCGAGGGTGGAATCTTTCACCACCGAAACTAATCGCCACCAACTAGGGCGTGTCTCTCAACACCAAAATCGGGATGTACATTGATGGTTTCTCCCTCCCACCTTAAGACACAAGAGCTTTTAGGACTTTCAACCAAAATATCAATACTCATTCATGTTCCAAATGACTCTCATTCTCCTTTTTATAATTTTTCTTCTCCAATTACCATGGGTGGTTGAAATACCATGGATCACTTTTTAATAACAAAGTAGTTATCTTTTATAAGTTTTGTTTCCTAATTTAAATCAAAAGGCACATTATAATTTTTTTTAATTAATTATTCATTATTACCTTTATGATGATATTAAAAAATTAAATTAATTGACTCCTTCCTTTCATTCTCGAAAAGGGATATTACAATCCTTCCTTCCCATGATTGATTTCCCTCAAGAAATCCACAACATGCATAACAATTGCAGGATCCCAAATTTTTCGATAGAAGGCTTTAAGAAATGGTTGTTGTACCACCCTAGTGTGGTCATAGGCTGGAGCTCCAAAGACTCCTCTACCTCCATACCATTGTAACATGTTCAATTATCTCACTTCATTAGAAGAAAATTGCAGATACACACCATTAGTTTTGTTCTAGACAACATTTGTTCCAGAAAGAGTCTTTCTTAACTAAAGTATCAAATTCTCTGTTAAATTGAAGTGGTTCAAAATCAACACATATGTATCCATTATTTGTTATGATTATAACTTCCAATAAAACAACAATAACCTCCTCCAACTTATAAATTAAACTCTCCATCCATCAACATTACATTATGTTGACATTGTAGCAAGGAATGGATTCTTTGACTTGTGCCATAGTCAAAGATGCTAATTTGAATTTAGTCTCATAGATACTTGAGTTAGTTGTCAGTTAACATGTGTGATGTGGCCTATCACTAGTTTATTGTCAGTTAATTTTACTTAGATGGCGTTCAATGAATTGTGTACTAGTTGATAGCTAAAATTTAGCTATCTAGCTCCAATGTCTGTCAGTTAATTGATCTCTATTTTTAGAATAGAGATAGACTCGAGCTCTTGAGTTTAGTTGAGTAGTTTGACTTTTGTTAACTCAACTGACTCTCAGTTAACTAGTTGCAACTACTAAATTTAGTCCTAGTAGACACAATTTTATTTATTCATTGTACACATGTTTTTGTGCAAACGCTTGAGAAGCAAGCAACACAATTTCTCTTGGGAATTCCACAAATAAATGGGAGAAAATCCTATTTTTAGGGGAAAATTTGGGCTAGCAAATATGAGCTCCTCGCAGGCCTTATTTGCCTATGTGTTGGGCAAGTATTGTAGGGAGGTGAATCAGTATTGCAGGGAGCTTTAGGCTTGAAGCAAATTCTTTGTAATATATTAAATTGCTCAATTGATAATATAAGTAAGAGGGGTTTTTCCCAGTTGTGTTCCCTAGATATATTTTGTGTATGTGTGATTGTGTTCCTATTCACTGTTTTCTTTCCACATATTTTTGGTAGAGAAATCTTGTGCCTTTTGTGATCAATTTTCTCTCATTAGCAGTTGCAAGGTTTCAAGGATTTTCTAAATGGTACCAGAGTAGAAAACAAGATAGGGACCAAGGTCCTTGATCTGATTCAAAGTGCGTTGGAGAAGAGACTAGTTGGTGCACGAATTATACAAGTGCAAGAATCATGCCATCCTATGGCTTGAGGATAAAGCATGCATTGGAAGGGACTTGAATTTCTATGCATAGAAGGATAGAATGGAAGTTGTGTTAGATAACAATGGGGAATTGGAATACAACCTCCTACATCAGATGCACAACAACAGACTCAATGGAAGAAGGACATTGCCAAAGCTAGGAGGACAATCCTAGAAGGAGTCAGGGACCATATTGTTCCAAATTTGCATGGGAAGGAGACAAAATTCCATATGTGGAAGGCCCTTACTAATATGTTTGAAAGCAGTAGTGATGTAAGGAAACTAGCTTTGAAGAACAAATTGAGGAATGTTTGAATGGGCAAGGTTGAGCCCATTGTTACATATCTATCTAGGTTTACTCAAGTGAGGGATGAACTTAGAGATGTTGGAGAGATAGTTCCATAAACAGAGCTTGTGAGCCTTTCTCTTCTTGGGCTTCACAAATCCTGACAGAGTTTCCAGGATGTTGTGAATGGTAAAGATGATCTCCCCAATTGGGAGAGATTATTGTCAGATCTCGTGCAGGAAATGCAATACCCCCACCCATTTTGGAAATGTAAATACATGTACCTTTTATATTAGGCTAGTGATCTGAAATTACTTTATTGTCTTGTGCGCCCATGTAGTTGCAAAGATTTTGATATGTCGATTTTTGGCTAAGTTTCTAGAGTAGCCATAATGTGAATATTGTAAATATTGTAAATGAACGTATCCTTAAATATTAATAAAATAAGGCTAGTTGTAGATCCCACTCCATAGAAAGAGTATGGGGGTGCAACTCCAAGGAAAAAGGCAATGGTTGGATATTTTGGTGAAAAGTGCACCTGGGGCCCAATGGGGTTCTAGAGAGTGCCACATGGAAAGTTAGGGCCATGTATGTATAAATAAGTGTAGTTTGGGATTAGTCAAGGAGTCGTGGGAAATAATTCCAATAGTAATTGATGGAAAATGAGCCTTGGGGTTGGACTCTGGATTGGTCGTGGTGCGGTTATTAAGTTAATCATCCCATGTCAATGCATCTGGTTATTATGTGAGCCCCTATGCTGGCTCTGGGAGCTTGGTGCTTCAAGGATCTGATGGCCTTGCTTATGGCTTGGGGGCCACGGAGTTTTGGTGGGAACTTGGTGTCAGTTTATGGCCTGGAGGGTGCCTGGAGCCCCAGAGCAACATGATTGTTGGGTTGGCAACATGTAGCCCTCGAGCGACATCATTATTGGGTTGGTACCTGGGTCATAGATGTGTGGATATTTTTGGTTATCTTTGCCTTTGTAATTGTCGTCCCAACTCGGGGGTGATCTGGTGGTTGAGTTTATGAACCACTAAGTCTATGGGTGTGTGGAACATGAAGAGCCTGCAACTAGTTGGCTCGTTAATATAGATAAGTACAATGTTCTATGATATCTTGTCTATGTATTTTTATGTAAATTTATGGATTTGGTTAAAACCCTTATTCGAATATTTTCCATGGTTTCTAAGTATCATGTGTTGAATTTACTTATATAATGTGCATACAAACCCTAACTAAGGTTTAGTACTTCTGAGTTTAAATTTCCCCTGTGCATTAATGTGAACCTGTTATGTTAACATTGTTGAATTGAATGACTTATATATGTGCTTGATGTGATTTATTTATTCCATTGTCAATACTTATTTGCAATTAATTAGATGTTAAATTCCCATATATGGCATATTGTGTTGCATCTTAAAATAAATATAATTGCCATGTAACATAATATTTATGACAAAATTCAATGCATATGCTTCTGTAGTATATTTAATGATATTTACGCGGCATTGTAGGGCGGTGTTTCCTGACTAGTTGTCGGGGGAAGTTACAATTGGTATAGAAGCCAATTTTCAACATTGGCCCTGAACTGGGCTAATTTGGAGTTGAATGGATAATTTATAGTTTTCTTGCCAACTATTTGACGAAATTCCCAATGGTAAAAATGACAAAAAACTCACTTCTATATCAGATTATAGATGCCAAGAAAGACCATAGTTCGTTAATTGAGTTTAATTATAGGATTAACTGGAGAAAATTCATCAAATTTGACCTTGAAGGGCCAATATATCTGTATAAGGCATTGGCTTTACTAAAAAGAAGGTTTAAATTTTTATTTTAATGTGACTTATTTATAAATATTATAGTATGAAAACCCTATATAAGAAAAGGTTAAATTTATTATATGATTATGTTCATATATAAACAAGTTTGGGCATTTTATGAAATTATATATATATATATAGTTGTGATATCATATATATATGAGGAAATATTATAATTACACTGAAAGTGTTCCTCTATGAGTTCGCTGGGCAAACACAGTGCATCCAGCCAATCCCAGAAGTCCATTTTCGTCCTGTTAAAATTTGACGTGTGGAAAAGTATTTTGTGTTCGTACAGCTGAGCGAGGAAAAGTGTTCACACATTCGTAAAGGCAAGCGAAGAGAAAGTCTGATTTGAGCGAGTGTTGTATATCTCTTAAAGCCAATGGTTGGTGTTAGTACTCTACTGGAATTGCAACCAATGTGTCGAGCAATATTTTGGGCGGCCTTTGGAACAAAGTTGTTTAGATTCTCCTGCTACACAATCAACAAACGTGTTGGAAGGTGGAAGTTTCTCAACTCCACTTAGAGAATGAGGTCGATTTTCCTCCCAACTTGAATACTGCCAACCCAGATACCGATCCACTCATGCATGTAATCATAAATCAAAAACCGCTAGTTACCTGCGTTTTCGTCACTAGAATTGCAACAACCCTTCAAAGAAACCAAATTTCGGTGCCTAATGTGGTCGATAATCTCCACTTCATTTAAGAATATTGCATCCCCTTTGGCAGAGCAGTTTCAATGCTCTTTATGACCACTAGCTAACCATTGGGAAGCGTTCCCCTATGCACAGTCCCAAAACCCCCTTGAATGATTAGGTTGTGCTACCTAAAATTGTGGTTCGTGGCCTTGATCTCTTCTATGTTGAACCACACCACGCTCGTGGTAGGTTTCACGGTTTCCCAAAAAAGGTCTTTGTTCCTCTTTACGAACTTCTTGTGTGTGGCATCGTGGTTCCTCCTCATCCTCAAGAGATAAATACTCATAAATGTTGAAAGGGAAATGATCACCAAAACTCCCACAGACATGGAAATTAAAACCAGACCGTTGTTATTATTTGATTCAGGCAAAAGAATTGGCAATTTGATTACATAGGAAGCGGGTTTTGGGTTCTTTGGCCTGAATTCATTCACCTTAGCAACATAGCGAACTGCAAATTTGAAACATGGGTGACTAGTAGCCTCGATGGAATATTTATTCATTCAGACTAATTTGTTGGTGACCTGCTCAAAGCCATTAACGCATAAAATACAAGCACGTAAGTCGGAGAGATCCCCCTAGCACGACGAAACCCAACCTATCAATCAAATCTCGTTTCTTCTGTATGCCATCGCACAAAATAGGGTTAGACACAAACTTTGATGTGTCATTCAAGCAGGCGCGGAACCAAGGTCAGAGAAAAAACAAGCATGCGCACCAAAGTGGGTTGTTGTTGGAATTCATTGATTGGCCAACTTTTCAATTTTGTGGGGGTGGAGGTTTTCAATATTAAAATTCGAGTTATTGGTGTATGTGCACAAATGGATAAGATCATCAACCTAAAACCACTATCAGAGGAGGAAGCTTGGAAATTGTTTTGTAGCCTTTTGAATGTGAATGTTCCACAAGAAATAGAAGACATTACCCAGAAAATAACAATAGAGTGCAAAGGTTTGAAATTTTAAAGATTGCTTTTTTTTTTTTTTAACATATTTGATGGTAGTTGATGTTTCTTAAAACATATTTGACTATACTTAAACTTTTGAGTGGCTTGTTTGTAGCTGTATAATTCTTCTAAATTTTTTATTTGTTCAGTGTATTTTGCACTTTTAGGGACAATTGCTAGTATACAGATATATATACATATGCATGCATAAAGGATTTAACATAAATCAAGTGGTTGAAATGTTGGATCATTGAGTCAGGTTGAATGCTTTTTTTTTTAATGTAAAAAGGCCAATGAAAGTCAAGTGGTTAAAATTGCAAAAAGGGAATTTTAATTCTAATTAATTAATTCTCGACCCGAAGGATGTTCTAGAAGAGGCATCTTAAAACTATGATATTGCGCTGTGTGCCCATTACGAAATTATGTGGATTTATATAATGGTTGTATTGAATTGTATATGTATAACTTTATATGTCAAACACGTTTTCATATAAGCAATGAACATTTATCATCACTGTGTGACGCGATATAATAATATATATATAATATATATATATATATATTATTTTAATTTTTGTTGGTGTTATTGTATTTCCAACTTGTTTTCAGCCTCCTCTTCGACATCTTTGAAACGAGGTATTATGATAACCAAATGGAGATCGCATGCAAAAATTACGACCCCAGGAAATTCATATACCAATTTACGCAAACGGGGCCCACAGTTTTGGCACTTCATCTCCTAGGATTAGGTTGTTGGATGTTTAGGGTTTTCCATTGTTTCTGAATAATAAATAGGCCTTTGAGCCTCATTGTAACACAGTTCAGAGGCTTGTAGCCTCCACATCTCTTCCTAGAGATAAACTACCATCGCCTGAGCTAGTTTATTTCCATTCGCTTTGTAAGCATATTTCAGTATTTTGATATTAATGAAATTAAGTGTTATTTTTGCTGCATTTTTGTATTTATGGTTATATCTATAATTTGTTGCACTTCTGTTTAAGTTAAGATCAGTGGTATCAAAGCAGTTTGCTCTTTCTCTGTTTTTATTTGCATGCCCCAACGAGGTCTGGGTATAAAGAGTTAGGGCTCGATCTAGTTTGCAAGACAATCCTCGCTAACCCCGACGGCCTCCCATGGCGGAAGATAAGAAAGACGAGGGGGCATGAGATCCTTTCAAAATATTGCTCGAGGAAGCCCTCGAGCGAAAGAGGAACGTGATGATAGACAAATTTTCCTAGATCTTTTGACGACTACACAAAGGCAACACATCTTCATCCAACAACCACTTTGGATGTGCAACACCTTTTAAGGTACAAGTTAACTTTGATATTCCCATATTTGAGGGCCAAATAGATGTAGATGTTGTAGATAAATGGTTCAATCTGTTGGAAGGATATTTTTCAGTTCATGACTTTTCCAATTGGGAGAATATTACTTTGGCACTTCTCAAAGTCGCCCCACACGTCAAGGACTGGTGGGAAACCTATTGTGAACAAAAGGATGAGAAGGAACCCTCACTATTTTCAGCGACATCCACTTGGGATTCTTTCGAGACGCCATCAAGGAACAATATTACCTTGTCGGGAGCTATGAAGATAAAAACATAAAGTGGAGCACGCTACGACAGGGAAGGGACCAAGATGTGTCGAAGTTCACAAATATTTTCCATACCCTCCGAACTAAGTTGGGTATCAAGGATTCTGAACGGTATTTGGTACTAAAGTACCGCAACTATCTACATAAGTACATCAAGGACGAGATGGAGTTCCTAGACATCTCCTCACTCAACATGGCATATCAATACGCAGTCAAGATTAAGCAGAAGTTTAAACAAAAGAAGTGATACTTTGGATCTGCGAATCTAAAACAAGGAAAGGGTGCCTGCAAACCACAGAGGAAAGGCCAAATCCAAGGCGAGGCGGCCCAGGACAACCCACCGAAGCTGCAAGCAAAGAACAACACCACGAAGGCAAAGAAGGACACGGGAAAATGGAGTGAGTTCCATAAGTGCTCCACTCAAAACACAAGTGAGTGTCGGGCCAAGAAGTCACTAGTGGTCGAGCTGAAGGCTTCCGAATCAGACGCATGTTCTGACTCTGAGTCAAAACTTGACAAGGGGAAGGACAGGGGAAGCATATCATTGATGCGGAGCCTAGTGCCACTTGTGGTCACTACCAAAATCCAAAAGAATGAGCCTGAAGATCAAGAGGAGTGGGAACGCCTCTTCCACTCACAGATGTGGGTGAAAGGTTCTATGCAGCAGTTCATTTTCGATAGCGGGAGCCAAAAGAACCTCATTTCAACAGAGTTCATGAAGCAGATGGGCCTAACGATGACAACACATCTGCAGTCATACACCATCAGGTGGGTTCACTAAGGATGATATCTTTGCATTAGCCAGCAGTGTCGCCTTCCCTACAACATCAAGCCCTTCACAGATGAGGTATTGTGTGATGTTTCTCCTCTTGAAGTTTGTGATGTCCTATTAGGACAACCATATTGTGGAAGTGACATGATGTATATGAGTCTAGACCTCACCCTATGATTATTACTTTGGACAATAAGTTGTACAAGATACCGAAGGTATCCCCGCCTACCACCATCTCTTTGATTATTGCAAAGAGAATGCAATAAGATCATTGCCCAGTCTAGGAAATTTGTTTTCCTTATGATTCACCCTTAGGGCAAGAAGAAGGTTGTGACCACGACTTCCAAATAGGTCTCCTCCGCACAACAATAACAAGTGGACAAGGTCGTGGAGGAGTATAGGGACATTTTTGCCTTACTTGCAAGAGTACCTTTGTAATGACAAGTCAAGCACTCCATCTATCTGACCCCAAGCGCGTTGCTACCCAATGGACCAATCTATCGACGCTTTGTTCTGGAGAATGATCATATCAAGAGATAGATTCAAGAGTTGTTGCACAAAAGGCACATCAAGCCAAGGTCATCACTCTGTGGGAGCCCAATTGTATTGGTACAAAAGAAGGACGAGACCTGGAGACTCTGTATTGACTATCGGACGTTGAACAAGATCATTGTTTGCAATAGGTACCCAATCCCACATATTGATGACCTTCTGGACCAATTCAATGGGGCCAAATATTTCAGCAAGATTGACCTAAAGTTTGATTATCATTAGGTGCCTATTGAACCCTCCGATGTGTGGAAGATTGCCTTCAAATCCAAGGAGGGCCTTTTCGAATGGTTGGTCATGTCTTTCGGGTTGACGAATGCCCCCATAACCTTCATGAGATTGATCGATGAAATCTTCGACCCTTCACCAATGCATTCATGGTGGTGTATTTAGATGACATTTTGATCTTCATCCAGAGTTGGAAAGAGCACCTCCACCATATTTGACAAGTCCTTCAAACCCTGTGACAACACAAGTTGTGTGCCAATTTGGAAAAATACACTTTTTGGCATGACACAGGTTCAATATCTGGGGTACATCATTGATGAGAAGGGTGTGCATGTGTACCCATCCAAGATACAATTCATTCGGGATTGGCATGCCCCAACCACTCTAATAGAGCTTTGCAACTTTCTCAATCTTGCCAATTTTTACAACAGATTCGTGTTGGGGTTCTCTCATATCACTTGGCCTTTAAGTCAAGTCACCAAGGGCGGAGCAAAAGCAAATTTTTTTTGGTCTGAAACCCAATGGAAGTCGTTTGAGTTGAAGCATCATCTCTGCTCTCCACCAACACTCACATTACCAGACCTACAACAATCATTTGAGATTGAGATAGACACCTCTGACTATGCTATTGGTGTAATTCTTACTCAATAGGGGCATCCAGTGGCTTACCACAGTGAGACACTTTAAGACACAGTCCAAATGTATACCACATAAGACAAAGAAATGTATTCCATTGTGCATGCATATCGTCAATGGAAGCATTAGATTTTAGGAAGGAAACGATCATCCATACATACCACCGACCCCTGTAGTTCACGCAGACACAAGGGAAGCTGCAAAATAATCGCCATTAGAAATAGTCCACATACCTAAAACAATTATATTTGAATATTAAGTACAAGAAGGGAAACACCAATAATGTAGTAGACTGCCTCAGTCGACCACCAGTCATGGCGCTGATCACTATGCTCAACTCCTGTGGGCATGAGACTTTGGGGTTGTTGTATCTTTATGAGAGCGATCCAGAATTCGACAACACATACCAATCACTCCTGAAAGGTACGAAAGTTCCAAATTTTCACCTCCAAGATGCACTGTTATGCCACCTGGGAGACATCTTTGTTCCTTCAAGCGAGCATGCCAAGATGATTTGGGAGGTGCACTAGAGTCAGGTCGCTAGACATTTCGGAGTAGGGAAAACAATAGTAGTATTGTAGAAGTATTTTTATTGGTCAAACCTTCATCAAGATATTGGGAGGTACATTAAATGCTACACTGCCTACGTCACTGCCAAACCAACTCAATAAACAAGGCCTATATACTCTTTTGCCTACTCCTAGTTGACCCTAGGAGTCCATCTTCATGGATTACATGTTGGGCCTTCCTTCTACTAAGCATGGCAATGACTGCGTTTTCGTGGTCGTGACAGATTCTTTAAGATGGTCATTATGGCGGCCTGTAAGAACAGTATCACAACAAAGGCCACTGCTAAGCTCTTCTTTAAGCGAGTGTGGTGCACTTTAGGTTTCCATAGTCCATTATCTCTGATTGGGACAACAGATTCCTAAGTGCATTTTGGTCAAGTATCTGGTCGATGTTGGATATCAAACTCACTAAGTCCATGACTTTCCATCCTCAAACTGATGGCCAAACAAAAGTCGTCAACAAGATGATCATACACATTCTGTGCATGTACGACTCAAAGCATCCACGCACATGGGATGAAAGTATCCCCTATGTCCAACACAGTGATCCGGATTTAAATAGGAACACAATAAAGTATAGAGATAACCATAAACACAGAGATGCAGCAGAAATACTACTTCATTTCATTAATGTAAAATACTGAAATATGCTTACAAACAGAAATGAAAATAAACCAGCTAGGGCAATGGTAACTTATCTCTAAGAAGAGATGTGGTGGCTACATGCCTTTGAATTGTATTACAATAGATGGACCGATGTTGCTCCCAGACTTCCCAAAAAACGTTGTTTAGAGCCTCAAAACGACTCCGAAAGTTTAGGACCCGAAAAAATGTTAAAAATAGTAAATTGTGCTACAATTAAGGAAACTGAAAAATTGAAAGAGACAGTTGTGGGGGTCCAAGTGGGATTGGTAGGTGGCCACCAACATCCACCTGGATCATTCCTCCCCCCTTAGGAAGCAATGGTCCCCATTGCGTTGAGTTCCTCATTGCTGAACTTGGTCCTGGTGAGTTGTTTTGCCAATCTCTCTAATGTGTCCAGCAATGGTGGAAGCATGTCAAGGGCGTTCCACAATGAACACTCAGTGCAAGCGAAGGAATGGAGGAATGTTGTGCTCCAAAGCATTGTTTCCCATTAGCCTTGGTAATGATGCAAGGACCATGTCGGTAGTGGTATGTGCTTCTAATGGGATCTTGTAAGGCATTTTTATTTTTATTTATTTATTTTTTTGCCGATGTAACCAAACTTTGTCGCCACCTGAAACTTGTGTGGTACCTGATGTGATCATGTCGCTGCTAGTACTTGGCATTTTCCAGAATGGAGTGGTGATAGATCAGCCCGTTGGGTTGATCCGGATTTAAACAGGAACGCAAAAAAATTACAGAGATAACCAATAAACACAAAGATGTAGTAGAAATAATACTTCATTTTCATTAATGTAAAAATATTGAAATATGCTTACAAACAGAAATGGAAATAAACCAGCTAGGGCAATGGTAGCTTATCTCTTAAGAAGAGTGTGGCAGCTACATGCCTTGAACTTGTGTTACAATGAGGCTCGAAGGTCTATTTATTGTTGAGAAACAATGGAAAACCCTAAACATCCAAAAACCTAACCCTAGAAGATGAAACACCAAACTGTGGGCCTCGTTTGGGTAAATTGGTACATCAACTTCCTAGGTTCGTAACTTTGGCATACCATCTCCATTTGACGCGTACAATATCTCGTTAGAAAGATCTATCCGAGAACTACAATTTTGGGAAGAGAAACATTGGTCCATGGGCCCATGTTGCTCTCAGTTTTCCCAAAAAACGTCTTTTAGGGCTCAATACGGCTCTAGACGTTCAGGACCCAAAAACTGCTAAAAATAGTAAATTGTGCTACAATTAAGGAAACTAAAAAGCTAAAAGAAAAAATGTTGGGAGTCCAAGTGGACTTGGCGGGTGGCCACCAATATCCACCTGGATCATGGGTAGAGGGGCTCCGGAAGTCAGATCGGACAAATGCTTGACCTGACAGTGCAACGGTACCCCTGTGGGTGAGGAGAAGATGAACGTATCCCTTTGTTGTTGCTGCTGCATGGAGGAACCCTTCGCAGGGGTCATGGATGTGGCAATGATCTTCGCCTTACTTTGGGAGCAAACCAAACAAAAAATGAATTTCCTAGTCTGGGAGATGATCTTGCTGTATTTCTTAGCAGAGATCAAAGAGGTGGTGGTAGGTGGGGCTACCTCCGATATCCTATATAATGAATTACACAAAGAAATAATAATAGTGTGAGGCCTTGACTCATACACAACATGTCGCCTCCACAAGTATGGCTGGCCTAATAATACATCACAAACATCTAGAGGTGCAACATCACACAATACCTCATTTGTGAAGGACTTGATGTTGTAGGGAAGGCGACATTGTTGGCGAACTCGGAGATCTCGTCCTTGGTGAAGCCACCCGATGCTATATGGTTGCAGGTGTGGTATGGTCGGTAGTCCCAACCACTTCATGACCTCTACTGAAATGAGGTTCTTTTGGCTCCCACTGTCAACAATGAATTGTAGTGGCGAACCCTTCACCCACATCTGTGAGTGGAAAAGACGCTCCCCCTCCTTTGGATCTTCTGGCTCATTCTTCTAGATTTGGGCAGTGGCAACAGTGGTGCTAGGCTCCGCGTCAATGATCTGCTTCCCTTTTCCATTCCCCTTGTCGAGTTCTGACTCAGGGTCGGAACATGCATCTGATTCGGAAGCCTTCAAGTCGGCCACCAGCGATTGCTTGGTATGACACTCACTTGTGGTGTGAGTGGGGCTCTTATGGAACTCACACCACTTTCTTGTGTCCTTGTTTGAATTCGTGGTGTTGGTCTTTTATTGCGGCTTCAATGGGTTGTCTTGGGTCACCCTGCCTTGGCTTTGTCCTTTGTTCTTTGGATTCGCAGATCCAAAGTCTAGCTTCTTTTGTTTAAACTTCTGCTCGATTTTGACAGCATATCGGTACACCGTGCCGAGTGAGGAGATGTTCAGGAACTCCATCTCGTCATGGATGTATCTGCGTAGGAAGCCACAGTATTTGAGTACCAAATGTAGCTCAGAATCCTTGATATCCAACTGTGTGCGAATGGTATGAAAAATGCTTGTGAAGTCCAACACATATTGGTCCCTTCTCTGCTGCAGCGTGGTTCACTTTATGTATTTATCCTCATATCTTTTAACAGGGTAGTACTACTCCTTGATGGCATCCCGGAATGAATTCCAAGTGGGTGCAGCTGAAAATAGTGAGCCCTTACTTTCATCCTTCTGCTTGCAGTAGGTTTCCCACCAATCCTTGACATGGGGGGCTTCTTTGAGAAGAGTGAAAATAATATTTTCCTGACTGGAAAAATCATGAACAGAAAAGTACCCTTCTAGTAGATTCAACCATTTATCTACGACCTCTACATCTATCTGGCCCTCTAATATGAGGATTTCAAAGTTAACTTGTACCTTAAAGGGTGTGGCATTTCCAGAGTAGCTATTGGAAGTTGATACGTCACCTCTAGGTAGTCGCTGAAGGATCTAGGCAAAGTTGTCCATCATCACGTTCCTTTGCCGCTTGAGGGCTTCTTCGAGCAAAATTTTGATAGGATCTCCTACCCCCTCTTCTTTATTTTCATCTGCCATGGGAGGCCGTGGGGATTTGCGAGGCTGGTCTTGCAAAGGTTTGACCAGTTCAAGCCCTAACTCCTTATATCACGACCTCGTTGGGGACATGCAAAGAAAAACAGAGAAAAAGCAGACCGCTCTGATACCAATGATCCGGATTTAAATAGGAACACAATAAAGTACAAAGATAACCATAAACAAAGAGATGCAACAAAAATAATACTTTATTTCATTAAATGTAAAATATTGAAATATGCTTACAAACAGAAATGGAAATAAACCAACTAGGGCGATGGTAGTTTATCTCTGAGAAGAGATGTGGCAGCTACATGCCTCTGAACTGTTTTACAATGAGGTTCAAAGGCCTATTTATTCTTGAGAAACAATGGAAAACCCTAAACATCCAAAAACATAACCCTAGAAGATGAAACGCCAAACTGTGGGCCCTGTTTGGGTAAATTGGTACATCAACTTTTCGGGGTCGTAACTTTGGCATATGATCTCCGTTTGACGCACACAATAGATCGTTAGAAAGATCTATCTGAGGACTGCAATTTTGGGAAGAGAAACATTAGTTCATGGACCCATGTTGCTCCCAAATTTCCCAAAAAACATCGTTTAGGGCCTCAAAACGATTCTGGAAGTTTAGGACCCGAAAAACTACTAAAAAAAGTAAATTTTGTTACAACTAAGGAAACTGAAAAACTGAAAGAGACAGTTGTGGGGGTCCAAGTGGGATAGGTGGGTGGCCACCAACATCCACCTAGATCACATAGCTACAACATAACTCTCCACAACTCAATGGGTCACATCCCCTTTCAGGTAGGGTTGGGATTTCAGCCATTATGTCCCATTGATGTGGCCATACCATTTGCAGCTACACAGGCAGATTTAGCTCATGTCCAGTTTGAAGACGACAAAGATAACAACTTCATTGAGCACATTCAACACATCCACTAGGAGGTCCATGATATATTGGATAGATTCAATGCTAAGTACAAGCAATGCCATGATCAACATCAGGTGCCGCACAAGTTCCAAGTGGGCAGCAAAGTTTGGCTACATTTGCAGAAGGAGCGCCTTGCTAGAACCAATCACAAGCTTTTCCCACTCTGATATGGGTGATTCACCATCCCCAAAGCTATAGGGGACAATTCCTTTGAGCTCCACATTCTACCATTCCTTGGTCTACACTCAATGATGTAGACCACCTTCAACCATACTTTCCACCATTGCTAAACACATCTGACATTGTAGAACAACTCACACTAACTAAGCTAAACCCAGATTGCATGGAACATGCCACAATTGATCGAATCATAGACACAGATCAAGAACACTCGCTAGTAGAAGATTCAACTGTATCAGGTTATCAAAGCTAGCCAACTCCTACAACAAGGCAAGTGGCTCACCAGGGACCAAGTTCAACGAAAGTTTCCCCATCTCATGGAAGCACTCAACGCAATGGGGACCATTGCTTCCTAAGGGGGAACGACCGATCCAAGTGGATGTTGGTGGTCCCCCACCTATTCTACTTGGACCCCCAACATTGTCTCTTTCAATTTTTCAGTTTCCTTAATTGTAGCACAATTTACTATTTTTAGCAGTTTTTCTGGTCCTGAACTCTAGCAGTTTTTTCTGGTCCTGAACTCCCGGAGCCGTTTTGAGGCTCTAAACGGTGTTTTTAGGGAAAACGGAGAGATTGTAAAAGTCCCAAAAGTTTTATTTAATTTTGTTTGGCCTTCTCTTCAACATCTTCAAAACAAGGTATTATGATAGCGAAATGGAGATCATATGCCAAAGTTACGATCCCGAGAAATTGATGTACCAATTTATCCAAACACAACCCACAATTTTGGCGCTTCATCTCCTAGGGTTAGATTTTTGGATGTTTAGGGTTTTAAATTGTTTCTCAACGATAAATAGGCCTTTGAGCCTCATTGTAACACATTTCAGAGGCATGTAGCCGCCACATCTCTTCTTAGAGATAAGCTACCATCGCCCGAGCTAGTTTATTTCCATTCTGTTTGTAAGCATATTTCAATATTCTGATATTAATGAAATGAAGTGTTATTTCTGCTGCATTTTTTTTATTTATGGTTATATATTTAATTTGTTGCATTCTTGTTTAAGTTTAGACTAGTGGTATTAGAGCAGTGTGCTCTTTCTCTATTTTTCTTTGCATGTCCCCAACGAGGTCAGGGTAGAAGGAGTTAAGGCTCGATATGGTTGAACCTTTGTAAGACCAACCTCGCAAACCCCGACAATCACCCATGGAAGAAGAAAAGAAAGACGAGGGAGTAGGAGATCCTTTCAAAATATTTCTCGAGGAAGCCATTGAGCGACAAAGGAACGCGATGATGGATAAATTTGTCCAGATCCTTCGACAACTACCCACAAGCGATACATCTTCATCCAACAACCAATCTAAAGGCGTCACACCTTTTAAGGTACAAGTTAACTTTGATATTCCCATATTTGAGGGCCAAATAGATGCATACACTACAGATAAATGGTTGAATCTATTGGAAGGATATTTTTCAGTTCATGACTTTTCCAATTGGGAAAATATTACTTTTGCACTTCTCAAAACCGTCCCACATGTCAAGGACTGGTAGGAAAGTAATTGTGAAAAAAAGGACAAGAGGGAACCCTCACTGTTTTCAGCCGCACCCACTTGGGATTCTTTCTAAGATGTCATCAAGGAACAATATTACCCTGTCGAGAGCTATGAAGATAAATACATAAAGTGGAACACGTTACAACAGGGAAGGGACCAAGATGTGCCGAAGTTCACAAATATTTTCCATACCCTTCGCACTAAGTTGGGTATCAAGGATTTTGTGTGGCATTTGGTACTAAAAGTACCGCGGCTCTGTATAAGTGTACATCGAGGACAAGATGGAGTTCCTAGACATCTCCTTACTCAGCACGACATACCGATACACCATCAAGATTGAGCATAAGTTTAAACAAAATAAGTGAGCCTTTGGATCTGCGAATCCGAAGTAAGGAAAAGGCACCCCCAATCCAAAGAGAAAAGGCAAAATCCAAGGCGGGGCGGCCCAAGACAACCCTCCAACGTCGTAAGCAAAGAACAACACCACGAAGATAAAGAAGGATATGGGAAAATGGTGTGAGTTCTATAAGAGCTCCACTCACAACACAAGTGAGTGTCGAGCCATACAGTCACTGGTAACTAAGCTGAAGGCTTCCAAACTAAACGCATGTTCTGAATCTGAGTCAAAACTCGACAAGGGGAGTGAAAAATGTAAGAAGATAATTAATGCGGAGCCTATTGCCACTGTGGCCACCACCAAAGTCCAGAAGAATGAGCCCGAAGATCCAGAGGAGGGGAAACACCTCTTCAACTCAAAAATGTGGGTGAAAGGTTCTCCGCTACATTTCATTGTCGACAGTAGGAGCCAAAAGAACCTCATTTTAGCAGAGTTCTTGAAGCGGCTGGTCCTATTGATGACAACACATCCATAGTCGTACACCATCAGGTACCTTCACCAAGGATGAGATCTCTGCATTAGCCAGCAGTGCTACTTTCCCTACAACATAAAACCCTTCACGAATGAGGTATTGTGTGATGTTGCTCATCTTGAATTTTGTGATGTATTATTAGGACAACCATACTTGCGGAAGCAACATGTTGTATATGAGTCTAGACCTCGCTTTGTGATTATTACTATGGGAAATAAGTTGTACATGATACTGGAGGTAGCCCCACCTATCACCATCTCTTTGATCACTACAAAGCAATGCAATAAGATCATTTCCCAAACCAGGAAATTTGTTTTCCTTATGATTCGTCCTCAGGGAAAGAAGAAGGTTGTGGCCACGACTTCAGACAGGGCTCTTCCACATAGTAGAAGCAGATGGACAAGGTCATGGAGGAGTATAGGGACATTTTCACCTCACCTACAGGGGTACCTATGACTTGCCAAGTAAAGCACTCCATCAATCTGACCTCGGACGTACCGCTACCCTATGTACCGATCTATCGACTCTCTGTTATGTAGCACGATGAGATCAAGAGGAAGATTCAGGAGATGTTGCAGAGAGGGAACATCAGGCCAAGCTCATCACCCTGTGGGAGCCCGATTGTATTGGTACAGAAGAAGGACAAGACTTGGACATTCTGTATTGACTATCGGGCGTTGAACAAGATCACTGTCTAGAATAGGTACCCAATCCTACAGATTGATGATCTTTTGGACTAGCTTAAGGGACCCAAATATTTCAGCAATATTGACTTGAAGTTCGGTTATTGCTAGGTGCCTATCGAACCCTCCAATGTGTGGAAGACTGCCTTCAAATCCAAGGAGGTCCTTCTCGAATAGTTGGTCATGCCTTGCGGGTTAACGAATTCCCCCACAACCTTCATGATATTGAGGGATTACATCTTGTGTCCCTTCACCAATGCATTCATGGTGGTGTATTTATATGACATCTTGATCTTAAGTCAGAGTTGGGAAAAGAACCTCCACCATATTTAATAGATCCTTCAAACCATGCGACAACATAAGCTGTGTGCCAATTTAGAGAATGCACTTTTGACATGACCCAGGTTCAATATCTGTGGTACATCATGTTAGGTAAAATTGACTTGGGATAGAGTCAAAGTTGACCAAGTTAAATAGTGATGGTTTTGGAGCACATGGTATTGTGCACCCATAATGCCCGTGGTATTATATGTAATGGAGCTTATAAAACACTGGAAAGACTTCATTGTAATGTAGGCTAGGGAAGTGAGCGGTGAAGGCTCACTTGGTCAGGGTGGCCAGGGTTTTGGCCAAGGATAATGAAATCTCATTATGGTTGGGTTTTTTCCCGGATTTGGGGTTTTCTCGGATAAATATTTGCATTTATGTGTTTATGGTTGTTGCTAGTTAATTTTATATTTATTCCTCTCAGTAATTATTTATGTTATGCAGTAAAATTTTTAACAACTGGTATCAGATTGTTGTGTGTGGAGCATGATTGTTCAGAGGTCTTTGTTTCAGCCGAATGTATACCCTAGGAAGTTTGTACCCCCCTCCACGCGGGGGGGGACTTGCCCCCCCCGCAGAGGTTTGGGGGGCCAATCCCCCCCGGCTGGGGGGTTCGGGGGCCAACAATCCCCCAGCGGGGGCTCGGGGGCAGCACCCCCGAAGCTAAAAACAGATGTAAAATTGCCTTGTAAAAGTATATTAATTTCTAGTCAATCTGGGCCGTTCATTAGGTGGATGATCTGATGGTAGAACTTATGTTTAGTTTAGGGTTTTTTGCCCTAGAAGGCAACCCCTCTCTGGCTGTGTAATAGATGTGTATTCTGTGAGTGAGAAATAGAGAGGCGAGACTGTGAGAGAAAACAGAGGATATTACAGCGGATCTGCTGTAGGTTGTGTCTCTTCATTTTGCTGGATAATAGAAAGGAAGGACTGGCTGTTCGGGGTGGACATAGCCCAAATTGGGTGAACCACATATATCTATGCCTCTCTTCTTTTATGCGTTTTCTGTGTTTATATTTCTGCAATATTTTATGTGTTCCATTGCTTCGTAATATATAATTTTCTAACAACTGGTATCAGAGCCGAAGGTCTATTTTGCTAATAAACTCGCAGGAAAGAAGGGTTCCTCGTTTGAGTGGGAGCAATGGCAGAAGATGGTAAGTTTAGGGTCGAGAAATTTAACAGCCAAAACTTCTCGTTGTGGAAGATGCAGATGGAAGATTATCTGTATCAGAAAGATCTATACCTACCATTGGGCGGAAAAGAAAAGATGCCGATGGGTATGACAGATGAAGAATGGAACTTTCTTGATAGAAAGGCACTCAGAACAATATGGTTGTGCCTCGCAGCGTCTGTTTCCTTCAACATTTCGAAGGAAACAACAACAGAGGGTTTGATTAAGGCGTTGGAGAAACTATATGAAAAACCCTCGGCCTCAAACAAAGTATTTCTTATGAAACGGTTATTTAATATGAAGATGTCGGAAGGTGGATCTGTTGCAGATCATTTAAATGATTTTAATACTGTTACAAGTCAGTTATGTTCTGTAGGGGTAAACTTTGATGATGAAGTTAGAGTTCTATTATTCTTGTGCTCATTGCCAGAAAGTTGGAATGGTTTAGTAATGGCCATTAGTAACTCTATGTCTAGATCTAGTACTTTAAAGTTTGATGATGTTGTCGGTGCTATCCTTAGCGAGGAAATGTGACGGAAAAGCTCTGGTGTGAGACATCGGGAAATGCTTTGAGTGTAGAGTCTAGGGGAAGAAAAATGGAAAGAGGAAAGAGCCCAGGATATCGCAGTAAATCAAGGAAAGGCAGATACAAGTCCAGATCGGGGATAGTGTGCTAGAAATGCAGAAAGAAAGGACACCTAAAGAAAGACCATAGATCTCGGAAGGGAAAAGAAGGAGATTCACAGCAAGAAAAAAATCATGAAGAAAATGTGACAGGTGAGGTGTTACAAGATGCTTTGATTCTTTCTTTAAAAAATATTACTAATTCCTGGGTGGTAGATTCAGGGGCCTCATTCCATGCCACACCTGATAAGAAATAATTTCATGACTATGTTCAAGGAGATTTTGGACAAGTTCGTTTGGGTGATGATAAACCCTGTAAAATTGTTGGAATGGGTAAGGTTCCTGTAAAACAGTAGAATGGAAACCAATGGCTACTAAAGGAGGTAAGGCATGTTCCAGATCTAAAGAAAATCTGATTTCAACAGGGCAGTTAGGCGGTGAAGGTTGTGTGACAACTTTCACAGATAAAGCTTGGAAGGTCACCAAAGGAGCCCTGGTAATAGCAAAAGGCGAAAAGGTTGGTACATTGTATTTATGCAATGGTATTTCTAACTCTGTTAATGCTTTAACTTCCAAAGGAGCAGATGCAGCATTATGGCATCATAGGCTTTGACACATGAGTGAAAAAGG
>APFE030572726.1:0-11964 GCA_000404065.3 Pinus taeda
AAAAAAAAAAAAAAAAAAAATTGAAAAAAAAAAAACGATTTTTCCATAATCGTACAGAGGCGTATGCTTCGCCCTCTGAAGTGCCACGTTTCGTACTGCCGAAGCATCATACGAAGCGCACTTCGGAGGAAAGCTTCCGAAATTTCCATTAAGTGTCCAAAACAGTTGGAAGCGCGCTTCCGGGGACGCTTCCTGGACGCATCCGCACAAGACGCGCTTCGGGCCTTGGAACCGGGGGGGGACGCTTCCTGCAACATTGGATGCGCTGTATCTCCGAATGTACTGTCTGCCCTGTAGTCCCTGCCTCTAATGCACGCAACAACTCTACTGCGCATTCTATGTCTCCCTTCCAGAAGACTGCCTCCATCCGATAAGCCGAAACAGTCTGAGGCGGATATGTGTGTTGACCCCATATCTTCTCATGCCTCCCGGTCTTCTCATCATTCCACTCCATCTCTAGGGTCTTCCAATCTGTCGTGACCTTCCCTAGAGTGATGAGCCACTGAACACCCAATATCATGTTGGTGTCCGGAATATCGACCACGAAAATGTGGTCAGTCAATGTGTAGGTGCCCATCGTCACTGATAGCTCTGGAACATAACGAGCACACATCATGGTCTGATCTCCTAGGACCAAAACCGAAAACCCATCGAAGCTCTCTGTCTGTATACCTCTCCGCTCAACCATCTGTGCATCGATGAAGTTGTGGGTTGCCCACTGTCAACCAAAACTAATACTCGTTGACCACGTATTGTCCCCTGTACGCATAGCTTCAGATACTTGGGAACTCCTTGCAATGCTGCAAAAGCCCCTCCAGTAGGTGCAAAAGATGCACCACCTGCTACTAGTGGTGGAGGTGGCAAAGGTCCCTGCACGGCGTGACTATCTCCTGCCTCCACATCATCCTCTTCCCCACTGCTCTTAAAGAAGACCTCAATAAAATGTGCTTTGCCAGCAGCACACTGTGTCCTAGTGCCCACGGCTCCTGACAGGTGAAGCACAACAGCTTCTTCTTCAGCTCCCTCCTGGCATCATCATCAATCTATGCTCATCCTGGATTCCCCTTTGGAGCTGGAATCCTCACATCCTTCCCCTTAGATTGGAATATCTGTCTCTAGGGGTAAGGTGTCTGGGTCCTGGGTAAGACATCCTGTAAGTCCCAGGTCCTGCTAATGGCATCCTAGAGTGTGGCTGGTCTAGTGGATCGGACTAAACCCCAAAGTGGCTCTGCTAACCCCTCAACATACATATAGATCCTCCGTGTCGTGGATAGATCTGGCACCATCACTGAGACCCTCAAGAAATCTGCAATGTAGGTCTCTGGGCTCCCTGTCTTTTTGAGCCTCGTCAGCTCAACAAAATGCTGCTCTGGATCCCTCTGATCAAATCACTCCATCAATCTCTTGGTGAACTCGGCATATGTCGTCACTGTGGAGTGCTGAGTGTAACCATCCCATGAAACCACCAATCCTGAGCCTCACCATCCAAATGCAATGTTGCCACCTTGATGGCCTCTATCTCCAACATCTAGTTAAGCTGGAAATAAATGTCCAGCGTCTCCACCCAAGACTTTGCTGAACTGTTTGATGAACCATCAAATGTAGGCAAGTGGAATCTACTCGCTGCACGGTGGGTGTCACCATCATGGTAATGTCGGTATCCTCTGTGATGGTTGCGGGGTCTACTATCCGGCTGGAGCTGAACAAAGTCTCTAAATGAAAGGGCTTCCCTGAACTCCTGCCCATAGGCCTGGTACTCTACAAAATAATCGCCCATATCGCCGAGCTCTACCTCCTGCTGGGCTCTTGCCTCCGTGTCTGCTCCTAAGAATGTGGGCATGGTAGAGCATGTAGGGGCATGCGAAGCCACCTGCTGCGCAGTATCACGGTGCTCAATAATGGGATGCCCCCGATCCCTCACCAATTTGAAAAACCCGTGGGCTCTCACACTATCTGGCCTCTACTGCCGTGAATCTCTGCCCCATCACCTCAATCTACCTCGACAGATCCTGTACTGATTTGAGGAGCATATCGGCAAATCTCTTCCCGTCCTCGTCTACCATCGGATCCTTCTGCTCTGCATCCACCACAAGCTCCCCCTGTTCTGCGTTCACCACCGGAACATAGTCTCCCTCTCCGTAGGTATTCTCCAACCTGCGCCCAGTGTCTCTATATCTCCTACCTCTGTAACAAATGTAAGGTTTTTCCCCCGGTGTCATAGATTGCTAGCTCCACAGGATGAGCTAGATCTATGCTCTGACACCACTGTAATATCCCGTTTCAGAGATATTCCCCAAACCCTGGCAAAACTCCAACCAAATAAGTATAAATGATGTAATAACCGGGAATAAAAATAACAGTGGTGCAACAGATAATAATGTAAACATGAAATATAAGCAGATACTTACGAAATGCAGCGAGAAATGCTAAGCCATTTTATTATACTGAGTAATAGAATGAGTACAGGAGGTGATAAAAAAGATGGCACCTCGACTTGCACAAGGCAAGTGAAGAAATACACTCAGAATAGCAAAGGAATGGCTTTTCTCTGAACTATGTCCAAGCTGTTGGAGAACTACCGTGATGTTGCTGCTGTTGGAAAACAAATGAGGATTTGGGATTGTTCCCCTCCTCAGAAAAAGCTGAAACTCTGGACCCAGACTCTACTCAAGAAACCCAGAAAAACCCAGAAAGTTTTTCTGAAATGGCTGACCCCCGAAATCGCCCCCTTGAGGACCCACATAGTCCCTCAAGGCTCTGTGCTACCACTGAAATAAACCCACCAAACTCTGCCTGAAACTTAGCCAAAATCCTCCAATGTGCAAGCGTTGATCCCCTGCTCAATCCCCCAACACAAATCCCTCTGCAAACCTCAATCCAAAACTCTGCCAGAAAGAACTACGTTATCCCTCTCAAGACTGCACAGTCATCCCAGATGCTCAATCCTCCTGCCAAAACGCTGATGAAACTACTGCAAAAATACTGATGGAAATACCTTGCCCAAGCAAGCACTCGTAGTCCCCCGGGGCTAAGGGTGAGATCTTCGAACGGAGATACTCAATGCACTAAACAGTGCTGCAAACTAGCTAAACAGCCAGCATGCTCTAAGTCGAAGTGACTAGCGCAAATGCACATAATCGAATGCCAAAATGAGGAGGCTCCTCTCTCCTTTATAGCCTTTGCCTCTCTCAATCCCAAGACTCACCTTCTCCAGCACAGTCCCTCTCTTGCCACGTGTTTCTTCCTTACTGCGCAATGCCTCCAAGTGTCTGCATGGGCTCCATTTCTGCGTCTCCCCTTTTGGCCCCCTTGGCTCCCCTTTAAGTCACAACGTTGTGCTACTAGGAAGTGACTTTTATTCTAAAAGTGAGTCATGTCCCCTTTCCCTCACCTTTTTATTCATAAATAACTATAGAAGGCAAAAATTAAGCAAAACCGAATATTCCAATTAGCCATGGCTAGTTAGGAATATTACATTAAAGAAAAAAATCTTAGATTTGGAAAGATTAACTACCATACCTGTAGCCATGGCAAAGTCACTCAGGATTTGTTTATACACAAGAGCTTCCTTGACCGTGGGGATTCCCTGCAGCATGGTATCATCAACAAATTGTTGATGAGTCAAGGCCTGTCCATTCTCAGAAAGTTGGAGACCTTGATCTTGCCAATTTCTTTTGCATGCTTTATAGACCGACCAAGTCCTTCCATCATGAGGATGAAGAGAAAGGGAGAGAGCGGATCTCCCTGCTTGAGGCCTCTTGAAGGAATAAAAGTCTTAGAGGGAGAACCATTAACCAATATTGAAAAGCTGAAAGAAGTTACCAGGGCCATGACCCATCTAACCCAGTTAAGATAAAACCCAAAAGCAATAAGAACCCTCCTGATATAGGTCCAATTCAACTTATCATAAGCTTTGGCTAGGTCCAATTGCATGATCATTCCAACGTTCCTATTGCTAGTCAATGAGTGCACCACCTCATACATTTGAATGATGTTATTAAGAATTTGTCTGCCTTCCATATAACCAGATTGTTCCACGGAAACTAGAGTAGGAAGAAGAGGTTTGAGTCTATTGGCTACAACCTTGGATATTATCTTGTAAACCACATTGCACAAAGCTATGGGTCTAAACCTGTCTAGAGTTTGAGCATTGTCCTGTTTAGCGATAAAGGAGATGAAGGAGGTATTGAGCACCTTCAAAATAGTTTTATTCATCCTGGATTCTGGAATCTTCCACTACATTCAGAATATCCTATTTAACAATATTCCAGCAAGCTTTAAAAAAATCCACATTGAAACCATTAGGGCCTGGCGCTTTACCATTCTGCATTTCTTTGAGGACCTTACTAACCTCCTCTTAAGTCACTGGCCTATTAAGGTTGAAATTATCCTCTCTAGACACCAGCCTAGGTATATGTCTTGTTAAGTCCCTGATGAAATGCTCTCTATCTGAAATGGTTTCCTTTGCTATACCTCGAAAGTGCTAAACTAACACAGCTTCTATATCTTCATGGGAATTAAGAAGATGCCCTCCCTCCTCCTTGATCGAAGAGATTCTATTATGAGCTTTGTTTGCCATGGTGGATCTATGGAAAAATCTAGTGTTTCGCACTCCTCCTTTTAGCCATTGAACTCTAAATTTTTGTCTCCAAAATATTTCCTTCTGTTTACATAAATTCTCCCAGTCTTGCTAATGTTTGGTGGCTTGATCATTTCTGACTTTATCAAAGCCATTCGTGATAAGGGCTTGGTTGAGTTCTTGCATTTTATCTTCAACAGATTTTTTTGCTTCAAAAATATTGCCAAATTCATTCTTGTTCCAATCTTAAGCCTGAGCTTGATGTGCTTTAGTCTTTTGTGTAGAAGGAACATTCTTGTACCCTGAATATGCAAATCTTTTGACCACCAATTTGCAATGTTGCTGATGAAATTTGGGTGGGCGAGCCAGATATTCTCAAATCTAAAAGGTCTATTCCTGGGCGTACCAATGCCCTAAACCTCCAGTTGAACCGGCCAGTGATCTGAGCCTCCAAAGGGGAGAATTCTTACTATCATTTCCTTGTCGATGAGCATAAGGTCCTTTGAGATTATGAATCTGTCTAACATTGAGGCTACTTGAGACTCTCCTCCTCTTTTATTGTTCCAAGTAAAGAGACCATTACTCGTACCCGTGTCAACTAGCTTCATATTATCTATAAAAGTTTGAAATGCTAAAGAGTCTTTGCTTAGAGTTCTAGTTCCCCCTTTTTTCTCTGAAAGTGATTTGATCATGTTGAAGTCCCCACCCATGATCCATGGTATTCCTGCATGTCTATCTCTGAGATCCACAAGAGAATCTAGAAACCTGAGTTTAACATCCATTCTTTGAGGGCCATAAACATTCGTGACCAGATAGGTCTCTCTATCTCCCACAGGTTGAATAACCACTGATAAATAATTCCTAGATGCCTCAGCATGTCAATCTTTTAGGGGTTCCAAAGAGTAAGTATACCTCCTATTGTATTCTCTGCTTTGACTTCTAGAAACTCAAATCGATTGAGCCATTTGCTATATATTTCTTTTATTTTTTGAATGGAACATTTAATTTCCTGGATGAAGATCATATCCGAAGCTCCTTGTTTCATTCTATTACTAAGTAATCTTTGTTTTCTTTTACTACCTAGACCCCTGATATTCCAAGATGTGAACTTCATTATTAAAGATTTGTAGAGTCGTTGGTTAGGTCTTTCATCTTACCTGAATCTATCATTAGCTTTCCACATTCCATCAATAGCTCGTTCTGCTTTTTCTTGCCTCTTTTCTTTCCTGGGTTTCTAGGTGCTAATCCTAGTGTGGTTTTCATAGTTTTCACACCTTCGTTACCCTACCTTTCAGTGTTTCTTTCCCTTTCCATCCCTTTAGCCTGAGTTTTCCATATGAACAATTGTTGTACTCTATTGAACTCTTCTTGAGGTATCGAGTCTACCCCTCCCATGGTTCCCTGTTTCAAGAACCCTTCCAGATCTAGGTGTTCTCTATCAAGAATCCCCTGTAGTTCGTGGTCCTCCATTTCCATCTCACTCTGGGTCATTTCCTGGTCCAACTCCAGTTCTACATCGCTCATCATAGTCTCTTTCTGTTTATTAAAATCATGTATTTGTTCACGGTCTTCTTCTTTCTCCCTCTCCATTGGACTTCCTTCCATTGCCTGATCTACTCTTGTTAACGTTTCTTCTTCTTCGAATACTTGGAACCTGTTCTGACTGGCTTGTTGCCCTTCTGTTTGATGTTGCTTTGGCCCCCTTTTGCCCCCTTTTCCTCTATGTACCACTTTGTGAATGCTTTCAATATCTTTCATTATGTTAGCTTTACTCTTGTTCTCTATTTTACTGAGAGGGCAGTCTCTGAATAGGTGTCCATGTTCATGGCATCTGCAGCATCTGAATGGAATATGTTCATAATCTACTGTTTGCACCCATTCTTCATCAAAAACTTCCAAGATTACCTCATCCGGTAGAGCTCCAGAGAGATCCATCTCCACACATATTCTTGCAAATGATGTGTATTTTCCCCTTCTGGTGGCCTCAGAAGCTTTGACAAAACGCCCTAATTTATTTCCTATGGCAGGTAAAGATTTCGTTTGCAAGTAATCAAGAGGTAAAAAGTAGAGTCTTACCCAGACCGGGACCGAAGTAAAGGTCTCACGCTCTGGGACAAAATTAATTATCCATGGCCGCATATAGAGACCTGTTGCTGCATAGAAGTAGAGCCCTCCTTCAAACACTCTATCTTTATCTTCAATATTTGTAAAGACCACAATGAAGAAACCCTTTGACCCAAGATGTAGGTCTATGCTTCCTTTTGGTTTCTAGTGGTATTTAATCCATGTCTGTAAATCTTTTTTAGTGGGCCATAATCCCATGAATTTACATATGATTGCATATGTCTGCATGTGGTCCCTGTGCGCCTGCATAGCAGGATCATTTAAAACTACTCTGGATGTGACCTCAGCTTTGGGTTTACATGGTCCCTTTTGAGCTTTGTCTTTTATTCCCTATTCCTTGTCTTCTTCCTCATTTTCTTTTGTGCTATTATTCTCCCTTGATTTGGTACAGTCTTGCTCCTCATCAATGTTCCCTTTCCCTTCTTCTGAAGGACCTCTGTCATTTTCTATTGGTTTCTTACCTCGGCTGGCCACGGCCTGCTTGTAGGAGGGAGTGGAGCTGCCTCCTTTGCACCTTTCCATGGAGTTCAACACCTACAAAAGCCTGGAAACCCTAGCTATTCGTCCGCCTCTTCCCCTCCATTGTAGCTTGTATCAATTCTGTAACAAAAATTAAATCATAACATGTAATTCTCACATGTACATTAAGTAAAGTGCAGATAGAACATTTAAACGATCAACAGAAAACAGGCCAAGACAAGAGACACAAGATGTGGCGGCTAGCCAGGGACAAACCCCAATATGGGGAAACCCTTTGATCAAATCTTCTTTTATCTTCAATAATTCAGCAGAGAGATAGTACAAAATCCTGAATTATACAGCAACAGCAAACCCTAGATCAACACTAAACTAGGGTAGTCAATATCTATCAAACCGGAGGTCAGATCACCTTGATTCCGGTGCCAAAAATTGCGGCCTTCCAAGGAGAATCAGCCACACCAAACTCAGTCAAAGAGCAGTCCACGCTGGTCAAATTTCCTTTCTGCAGCTTCAACCCTAGAAATTTGCGTCCTCTTTTCCACATGTGAGAGAGAGAGCCTTTCTGCGCAGGAGAGAGAAGAGACTCTTTTCTGCGCAGGAGAGAGAGATATATATGATGAGAAGTGAAGTGTGCAAATGAGGAGAATGCTCCTTGTATTTATATGCAAAACGTTGGGGTTGAATAGACATGACTGTTGGGCTTTTGGGCCTACATAAGTTGTTGGCCGACCTTGACAATTTGTCCATAATCAAAATAAATTCATATCTTCATAAATACTTGTCGGAATCGGATGATCTTTAGATTAATCCTACACCTCTCAACGAGAGAAATCTAGGAAAAATATCAGTATCCATAAATAAAATGACCCACATGAAGTTTGGCCCTAGTTGCCAATTTTAACACTCCCTCTCAACTAGGGAGAACTTCATCTGCAATCTGTCAGACTGTCACTGTTATCCATCCATCAAATGCACTATCTTGTATGGCTTGACCCTACTTGCTCTGCTCTGCTCTGTTCTGCTCTGCTCTGCTTTGCTCGAATTATGAAGAAGAAGAGATGATCGAGGATGTATCATACCATCCTCCATTGACCCAAAGTCAGTCTCAAAGTGTGTACCACTCTCACTAGTCCTAGACCAGTATCACTGATCCTAGATCAATGAAAGTCATCCTAGCATAGGGAGTATAGTAGATACAACGATGCGTCCATCGATAGAACTACTATGGTCCCTATCCTCATTTCCCTGCTCATTGATCAGATGAGAGGTACTTCTCATGAGTCCCGGGCTGCAAGGGTAGGATGCCTCGACAGGAGAACTAATCATCCTATCCACAAAAGAACGAATCATCCTGTCCAGTGGATGCCACAGAGAACTAATCATCCTGGCCTACAGGAGAACGAATCATCTTGTTCCACAGTCGCCATGGAGAACAAATCATCCTGGCCCACAGGAGAGCTAATCATCCTATTCCATAGTCACCACGGAGAACGAATCATCCTGGCCCACAGGAGAACTAATCATCCTATTCCATAGTCGCCAGGGCTGTCATAGGGGAAGGTTGAACCTTTTACCCTGTACAAAGTGCACCAACAGGGGATGGTGAGTCACCCTGTGGTCATATGTCACTCCAAGAAGTACCCCGCGCCCCCCTGGAGCTCCCAGAGCTCAGTACATCATACTTGACCCTCATCAAAGGGTCTCTGAACGACACCAAGTTGTTCTCGGAAAGTTAGGAATTTGACCTGTAGTAGGGGCTTTGTTAGAATGTCGGCAACCTGTTCATCTATACCGATATGTTGGAGCCTTATTGCTCCTTGCTGCACCATATCTCGAATATAGTGGTACCTGATATCGATATTCTTGGAGCGATCATGAAATACAGGATTTTCTGATAAATGGATCCCACTCTATTTGTCACATAGAATCACGATGGTATCCAATGTAAATAGCTCACTGCCAGACTGCCTCACAGAAGGCCATGCTAGCGCAATGTATTCTACCTCGGCGGTGCTCAAAGCCACTAACTTCTGCTTCCTACTCATCTAGGATATCAAGGTAGATCCCAGAGGAGAAACAGCACCCGAAGATGCTCTTTCAGTCCTCCACATTGCCTGCCCAATCAGCATCAATATACCCAAGTAGTCTCACATTTCCGGCAATGTATCTTAATCCATGAGTGATTGTGCCACGAAGATATCTCAGCAGATTATTGGCACCAATCCAATGTGAGTGACGAAGCTCCATATGTTGACTCAAAGTGTTGACTGCAAAGCATATATCCAGACGGGAGTACACCAAGAACATTAATGCCCCGATGAGCTGTTGATACTCGGTAGCATTTCGTAAAATAGGTCCGGCAACACTACAGCTTAACTTCTTATAGTTAAGCTCCATCGGGGTAGTTACGGGCTTGCAGTCCACCATGTTGAATCTTTCCAGTATCTTCACCACATACTTTCCTTGAGCTACGAAAATCTCCCTTGGTTTGTACCAGACTTAGAGTCCTAGGAAATAGTGCATGAGTCCTAGATCTTTCATCTCGAATTCAGAAGCTAGCTCCCTCTTACGTTTGTGAATGAGAGGGTTTGCACCTGTTAGAAAGAGGTCGTCAACATAAAGCACCGCTATGAGAGGCTTGTCATCTATAACCTTGAAGTAAAGGTTGGGGTCAGCGTCACTCCTAGTGAATCCTAGCTTCATTAAGTAGCTACCGATCCTCTCATACCATGCTCTGGGTGATTACTTTAGCTCATAGAGGGCCTTCTTCAACCTACACACATGAGATTTTTGATCATAAATCTCAAATCCTTCGGGTTGCTCCACATAGAGTGTCGTGAAAATCGCGATTTTTTTCCCTTTGCCGATTAAATCGCGATAAATAAACGAAAAAATCGCCATAAATTTTTTTGCTGATTTTTACTGAAAAAAATCGCGAAATCGCGATAAAAACCAAAAAATCGTGAAAAATCATGGCGGGTCGGGACAGCACGATTTTATAAACTTTTTTTGGGTTTTTCATTTGCTCATTTGGACAGTCGCGCACGCGGAGGGAGGAGGAGCTCTTGAAGACCAAGCTTAAGAGGGTTTTTACTATTTAGCCAAATCTAAGTGCTTAGAGGAGAAAATCAAGAGGAGACCACCGATTTCTCCATAGAAACGGTATGTGGATTAATTTTTTTTGTTTTCATTGTTTAAAAACATTGTTTTTGTATGTTTTTCATTGTTTTTGGTTGGGAAACTTCGTATGGGCACCATTTTTCTTTTGTTTTCATTGTTTTTAAAGATTTTTTTGTATTTCTTCATTGTTTTGGGTTGAGTAACTTGGTATGACTATGGGAACCAATTTTTTTTTTTGTTTTCATTTTTTTTTAAACATTGTTTATGTTTTTTTCATTGTTTTTGCCATTTGGTTGGGTAACTTGGGTTTGGAATGGTTGTGTAATTTGTGTTTGAAACTTTGAACTTTGGAATGGTTGTTTTAAGTTGGGTTACGAGTAACTTGGATTTTCATTGTACAATCATCAATGTAAAAATTAAAAATTAAAATACTAAATTGTAATTTGTAAATTTATAACTTGTAATTTTGTAAATGCTAAATTGTAATCCTAAATTCTTAATCCTTATTTTCTCATAGGTTCACAACTGCACCAAAACACTATTCAAGACTTCAAGTTTGCAACTTCAAAGTTCGAAAACAAACATGCCAAGGAAATTGGATCCTTTCTGGGAATATGGTGTACCTGATGCTCCGAATGATAGAGTAAACTTGAGTTGCAAGTTGTGTGGAAAGGAGATGTCCGGGGGGGTGTATAGGTTGAAGTTTCACCTTGCAAAAATCCCTGGACATGATGTGGAGCCTTGTACAAATACAAATCCTGAACTTATCCAAAGAGCCATGAGAGCATTGGAAACTTTAGAGAAAAATAGAGAGGCCAAAGAAGAAGTCAAAAGGCAACTAAAAAGGTCAGCTGAAGGAAGTGGGCCAAGTGGCACTGGTTCTACTGCAGCATCAGCCAATCCGGTAGCTACATCATCATTTTTTGTTACTCGAACCACACCTGGTTCACAGCCATCTATCGGTTCAATGCTAAAAAGAACCAAGAAAGAACAAGCTGACAAGTTGCTGGCAAAATTTCTCCTCTGGAGTGATATTCCTTTTAGCATTGTAAGGAATAATCCATTTTTCCAACCTACTGTTGATGCTATTGCCAGTGTTGGCCCGGGGTACAAAATCCCTTCTTATCATGATTTCAGAGGCCAGATTCTTCAAAATGAAAAGCGTTACTGCACCCAAAGATTGGAGGATTTTAGGGCATCATGGGCAAAAACAGGATGCACTATTATGTCAAATGGTTGGACTGACCAAAAGGGGAGAACCCTTATAAACTTCTTGGTTAGTTGTCCCAAGGGTACTATGTTTATCAAATCTGTTGATGCATCTAATCAAATCAAAGATGCAAGAACTTTATGTGATTTGCTAGATGTGTTTATTTTGGAGGTGGGTGAACATGTTGTTCAAGTCATAACAGACAATGCTGCAAATTATGTTGCTGCTGACAGGATGCTTATGGAGAGGCATCCTACTTTATTTTGGACACCTTGTGCTACACCTTGTATTGATTTGATGTTGGAGGACATAGGGAAAATTCATTTGTCAAAGATATTGTTGAGTCATCAAAAAGCATTACAAAATTTCTATATAATCATACATCTATGCTTAACTTGATGAGAAAATTCACCAACAACAAAGAGTTGGTGCGCCCCGCCATTACGCGGTT
>APFE030572726.1:13529-32656 GCA_000404065.3 Pinus taeda
CATATTTATGTGTCAATGTATTTATTTTATGTTGTAGATGGTTTAGATATTAAAAAAATTGAAAAAAATGAAAAAAAAAGAATATTTTTGTACCAAACAGTTTTTTCCCAATTTTTTCCGATTTTTTCCCGATAATTCCGATATTTTCCCAGCGCTGATTTAATCCAGAGTACGGTTAATGCAACATTGACATAGACCTCCTCTTTGATCGAACCATGTAAGAATGCAGTCTTGACATCCATCTGATGTAGGTTCCATCCTTGCGAAGCAGCAAGGGCTATGATCGAGCGGATGGTGGTATATCGGGCAACAGGTGCAAATATCTCATCATAGTCTATACCTTCCTTCTGGAAGAAGCCACGAGCGACAAAACGAGTCTTATACTTTTCCGTACTTCCATCAACTGCATGCTTTATCTTGTAAAGCCATTTTGAAGTGACAATTGTCTTGTCCTGGGGTCTAGGGACCACATCCCAGACATCGTTCTTCATAATAGATTCATATTCTTCGGTCATAGGATCCTTCCATACTTGATGCTTGACAGCATCTAAAATGATGAAGGCTCATTTTGGATGATCATGCTCATGATGGTCAGGTATCCTTGATACCTGTCCGGCTTCTTGCTTTCACGGAAGGTTCCTCGGGGAGCAGTGTGTCCTTCAGCATCATCAAGTGTCCCCCTAAGCCATGAAGGCCTCTTCCTTGAAGAGGAAGGCTCAAACAGTGGAGGATCAATAGGATCAAAGGGTTCTTCCACATCGGGCATTGTCTCATCTTCTTTTTCTTTCGGTTCCCTCGTGTCAGCTTCTTAAGAGCTCCTCAAAGTAGGAAGATTGTCCACCTTTCTAAGGGCCATGTCTTCGTCAAAGGTGACATCATGACTAATCTCGACTTCCCTTTGACCAGCTACATAAATTCTATATCCCTTAGTATTTTCACTATAACCCACAAAGATTCCTTTCTTTCCAGATGCACCCAATTTATTCCTTTTTTCTTTTGGCACATGAAAATATACAGGGCTTGCAAAAATTCTAAAATGAGATACGTCAGGTCTCTTACCAGTGAACATTTCTTCAGGAGTTTTGGAACCCAATGCTTGATGAGGGCATCAGTTTTGTACACATACGGCATTGTTTGCAGCTTCAGCCCATAGGAACTTCAGAAGTCTTTGATCATGGAGCATAGCACGGACAGCTTCCACAATCGTACGATTCTTCCTTTCTGCCACACCATTCTGCTTAGGAGTATATGGTGTAGTAGTCTCCCTCTTAATGCCAGCCTTTTTGCAAAAGTCATAAAACTCATTGGATTCATATTCAGTCCCATTATGAGTCCTTGGGATCTTGATCTCCTTTTCGATTTGATTCTCGATCAAGGCTTTGAAGTGTCGAAACCAAGAGAACACTTCATCCTTCTTTTTCAAAAAACATATCCAAGTCTTGCGAGAATAATCATCTGTAAAGGTGAGGTAATATAAATATCCTCCCAAGGAGTTCACAGGCATCATACTAGATATGTCTGAGTAAACCAATTGCAATATATCGGAGGTCTTGCTTTGGCTTGAGGGGAATGGTCCCCTTTTGAGCTTTCCTTCGGCACGTCCTGGACATACACCTTCTTGCTCTAATCTGAACTCGGGCATCCTGGTCACCATTTTTCTTACATCAGGTAGAGCTTTATAATGAAGGTGAGCAAACCTCTAATGCCATACTGAAGAGATGTGCCACAAGACATGACACCCAATGGACTTCCTCTGACCTGATATAATGAATCAACTCGAAACCCAAGAGTAAAAGCATCTTTAAGGTTCTTTTTCCATACACGTACCTTGCCATCGCTGAAAGCCACCTTGTAGCCTTTGTCTTCCATTGTCGAAATGGACACCAGGTTCTTTTTGAGATCAGGTACCATCCTGGTGTGAGTCTCTTTTATCAAGACGCTCCTTTGCATAATGACCTAGTTTATTGCAATGGCAACATCATCCTTTTCTTCCACCCTTTGGGCCAGCGTTTCCTTTGGATTTAGCCCCAAAATCATTTCTTCTTTTAGCATGAGAAGAAAAGGCAGCGGGATGACCTTTAAGTGTGGGCATTTCCTATTCTTCCATCCTTGCTTCTTCTTGAATGCATCTTGCCATTAATTCCTCAAATCCAGGAATTATATTATTATTGAGGAGAGTAGTCCTGAATATATACCATTCAGATGGTAGTCCTCCAAGACTTGTGAGTGTCATTTCCCTGTCACGAATTACTTCCCCAATAGATAGGAGATCGTTCTTGATCTTGGTTATCCTTAAGAAATATGCTTGCATATTTTCATCTTTGCCCTTCTTAATTTCCTTCAGCTTATTTCTAAGAAACAGGACTTGATTTGCATCATTAACTTTAAATAAACTCACCAGTCTATCGTAGATTTCCTTGGAGTTGTTAAAGCTCAGAAACATAGGCCACCAAGCGCTTGTCGATAGAGTCTCAAATGATCTTCTTTGCTTTGACTTCTCCCTTGGTCCATTTGTTCCTGGCAACAACAGATGCATTTGATGGAGGCTCAACAACTCCGCCTTTCACATGGTCCAACACTTCTTGTTCTTCTAACATTAGATCGAGAGACATCTTCCATCTGTGGTAGTCAGATTTCTCATGGAGTTTGTCTTCAACAAGGAAGTGTGTTGAGGACCCCATAGTTCCTTTTAGATAGCCTTGCCAACCTTCTCTTCGGTGATTGCTCTTGCTCTTGCTCTTGCTCTTTCTTGGGCTTTGTGTTCACCTCAGCTCTGATCCCATGTTAAATTATGGTATGTTCTATGCTTAGAGCAGTTTACTTGTTTTTCTTATTATTATCCACAGATTAGCAATCACATGTACATTAAATAAAGTGCAGATAGAACATTTAAACGATCAACAGAAAATAGGCCAAGACAAGAGACACAAGATGTGGCAGCTAGCCAGGGACAAACCTCAATATGGGGAAACCCTTTGATCAAATCTTCTTTTATCTTCAATAATTCAACAGAGAGAAATAGTACAAAATTCTTATTTATATCAGCAGTAGCAAACCCTAGATCGGACCTAAACTAGGGCAATCAATATCTGTCAAACTAGAGGTCAGATCACCTTGATTCCGATGCCAAAATTGCAGCCTTCCAAGGAGAATCAGCCACACCAAACTCGCAGTCAAAGAGGAGTCCACACTAGTCAACGTTGGTCAAAGTTCCTTTCTACAGCTTCAGCCCTAGAGATCTGCCTCCTCTTTTCCACACGTGAGAAAGAGAGAGCCTTTCTGCGCAGGAGAGAGAAGAGACTCTTTTTTGCGCAAGAGAGAGAGATATATATGATGAGAAGTGAAGTGTGCAAATGAGGAGAATGCTCCTTGTATTTATATGCAAAACGTTGGGGTTGAATAGACATGACTGTTGGGCTTTTGAGCCTACATAAGTTGTTGGCCGACCTTGACAATTTGTCCATAGTCAAAATAAATTCATATCTTCATAAATACTAGTCAGAATCAAATGATCTTTAGATCAATCCTACACCTCTAGACGAGAGGAATCTAGGAAAAATATCAATATCCATAAATAAGGTGACCCACATGAAGTTTGGCCCTAGTTAACAATCTTTCAGAGCTTCCTTGATCCATAATATTTGTGTACAACAATCTGCAACAATTATGTATTCGGCTTCAATTATGGAGAGAGATATAGATGATTTTTTTGCTGAGCCAAGATACAAGACAGTGTCCCATGAAGAATGCATTTCCGCTAGTAATTTTCCGATCATCTATGCTTCCAGCCCAATCAGCTTCAGTGTACGCTGTCAAAGTAAGAGTTGTGCTTTTGGGATACCATAGACCAAAATTAGGAGTACCTTACAAATATTTGAGAATTATTTTAACAACGATCAAATGGGATTCCTTAGGAGCTTATTGAAATCTTGCCACTATTCCTACTGCTTGCATAATATCGGGTCATGAAGCAGTTAAGTATAGAAGAGCTCCAATTACTGATCTATAAAGAGCTGCATCTACTAAAGGGGATTCATCATCTTTGCTTAATTTGCAATTTGTAGTCATCGGTGTGCTCATAACAGCACATTCTTCCATCCCATATCTTTCAAGCATGTCTTTAAGATATTTTGTTTGGGATATGAACATACCTACTTTAGTTTGAATTACTTGCAGTCCAAGGAAGTAAGATAATTCGCCAATCCTAGACATTTCAAATTCCTTAGACATGTTTTGAGAAAATTCATGACTCATCTCATCATTCTTGTTGGTAAACATCAGATCATCAACATATACAAGGGTGATTAGTACATTTATCCTTGTCTATCTTCTTGGAGAGATTACTTCTGGCCACCCCCTTTTTGAACCCTTGTTGTTGTAGATAATGGTCCAATCTTGTGTACCAAGCTCTAGGAGCTTGTTTTAATCCATATAATGCCTTTTTTAATTTACAAACGAAATCTTTTCCCTCTACTAGATCAAACCCCTGTGGTTGCTCCATGTAAACTTCTTCCTTTAGATCACCATTAAGAAATGTTGATTTCACGTCCATTTGATAAACTTTGAAACCTTTTGAACAAGAAAATGCCAAACAATTCCTTAAATTTGTGAGCATCTTTTGCAAACAAGCCTTGCCTTATTTCTAATGATCTGTCCATCTTCATTCATTTTGTTTTTGAATACCCACTTGGTTCCAATAATAATATTTTCTTTTGGACAAGGTATGAGTTCCCATGTGTTGAAATTTCTAAGTATTACCCATTAGAAATTTTATGTATATTCTCTGTTTTATTTCTCCTACTTGTTAATTATGAACAAGTTATTTAATCATATAAATATTGAAATAAACACAACACAATCTCAACCATCTATAGATCAACAACTGAAAGAAATAGCGAACACACAAGTGACAACCGTTATTTTTGGACAACTCGTCCCCGAAAAAACCCAACTTGTGAAAATCGGTGCAGCGATTCTGAAGGTTATTTTATTATGCAGTCTTTCTGAGTACAACTGGGTGCCAAACTGGCTCACCCGACACAGAAAATAATCCAGCAATAATACCTCTCTATTCGGAAGCAAATATTCGAAAAGTTTGCCCCACAAAACCCTCTCCAGCACCACTGAAGCACTGTGTCAGCGCTCCTGGCCTCTGCATCGCCCTGAAAACCCCCTGTGTCAGCTCTTTGAGGCTCTATGCAGCCCCTCTGGGCTCTCTGCATCACTCCAGCAGCCTTTACATAGATGATGCAGGCCCTTCTGGCTTTTGCGCTCTCTGCTAACCTCTGCGTGGCTCCCTCTGGCTTCTGCGTCTACCTCTCTACCTCGGCGCTAGTCCTCCGGCACTATCTCTGTCTCTCCGTCTTGTACCCACTGCCCCTTGCTACAAACTGATCACTAATTCGACTTCTCTTAGCAAACCCTGCTCTAAAAAATCGAATGACTGGTCACTTTGATGTATTCTTCAACTGACCCTCAAGCCTCCTCTTATACTTTTCCTGTCAGTTCTTCAACGGCCGAAATTACATCTCTAATCAGCGGCTAAGATTAGATTTGGCTTGATCCATGTCTTTTAGAACCTTTTAACCCAGTTTTATATTAATACCAATTAATATTTTATTTTTCTTAAGTTTCGACTTAGGAACTCCATTAAAAATATTAATTATTTTAATATCTCCTAAACCAGGAAGAATCTACCCAAACCATTTCTAGGTCTTGGAGATCTCATGTGCTTTAGCCTCTCCAACAATTTTCATGGCTAGAGCACATTCGATGCTACCCCAAATCAACACTCCCTCTTAGCGAGGAATGTGCTCTAGTAATACTCCACCATTGAGCATCACCCTAATTATACAGCACCAGTACCTGTGTTGATGCTAGGCCTCCTCGCCCAACATCCTCTGCACTATTGCATCCTATATTATTGCCCATGGCCCTACCACTAACACTGTTGCATCTGTACGGCAGCTCCCTCTGCATCGGTGCTGCTGCTGGTCCTTTCTCCCAACACTGCATTTGTATCGCAACCCCCTCTCATCATGCTGCATCATGCTACCGTTAATTGCTACTGCACTGCAACTTAGTTACTGATCCACCCAACTACTGGCATCCCTCTTAGGCTAGAAACACTCTCGATGTTGAAGCTCTCTCTGCTGCTATCTTGAGCTCCCTCTACTGCCTCTACGCAACTGCAACAACTCCCTGCCTCTCGCACCGCTGCAAACCTCTCTATGTCATCCTACACTATTGCAACCTCCTTTGTGCCTTTCGCATTGTTGCAGCCTGCTAGCTTTGCGTTTCCCAGGACTATTGCACTGTAGCACTCTCTGTCATTTCATCTGCATTCGTTTCTACCGACATCCGCCAGTCCTGCTACTCTCTCTTTGGGGCTCCCATAGCAAAGTATAATCCAAGAGTTTGGGTACTTTAAGAATCATGCCCTTCATCGCCTGTAGTCCTCCTAACTACAGTTCGATGTCTCCCCACCTCTTCTCTAGAGGTACATGAGCACTCATGGCACAATTTTCATCCTCCTCTACCTCCTTTTCCGCCTTCGCTGGTGTTGCCTTGGAGTCAGACGCCTCTCCCTTAGTCTTCTTCCTCGGACACTGGTTCACATAATGCCCCAATTCCCCACAATTGAAGCACTTAATCTTGGAGAGGTCCTTTTTCTTCCTCTTCTCCTGCTTCCCCACAGATGCCAGAGTTGCATCCTCTTCCTCCTCTTTCTTGATCCGGACTCCTTTGCTGCTACTTCCCATCTTGGACAATCATCTGATCTCTTCTTGGCGAAGAGCTACCCACAATTCTTCCCAATATGGAAGATTCGCCCTGCCCAGAATACTCTAGACAAATGTCTCCCATTCCTCGGAAATTGTGTTTAGGGTGGTCCTCACCATCAACTCCTGATCCGACGTGGCCCCAATGGAAATGAGTTGGTCTCAGATCTCCTTCAATCTATCGAGGAAGTGATCTATCTACTCCCCCTTCTGCATCAAGTATGACCGCAGCTGAATATCTAGTAACATCTTCCTCTCCACAGAAGTATGCTGGTACAATGTCTTCAAGGCGTCCCACATTTCCTTTGTCGTCTCCTTCTCAGCAATATGTTGGACCACATGATCCTTGACCCCATCAAGGATTATACATTTCGCCTTGGCCATTGCTTCCTCGTACTTTTCATTATTAGTTGGGTCAATTGGGATAGCCATTGTTCTCAAGGCGAAGGCCTTGATGCAATGTCTATCTAGAATGGACAGGATTCTGGCCGCCCCGTCCAGCCTCTCCTGATCCCTCAGCCCATTCATGGCCATCTCTCTGCTCTTCCTTTCGACTCCTCCAAGTCTCTACTTCCCCCTGGAAGTTCTCTCTTCGAATCCCTCTGAGTCTCTACTTCTCATCTGGAAGTTCGCCGCCAACCGTCAAGTCGCACCTCCCCGATCTCCTATGCACCTACAACACTGATCTGGATTTCTTGGCTAGAAATCTGCCTAGTTAGCAACTCCCTCTACCTTGGTTTTGCCTTGTTAGGCACTATTCTATCTCGGTAGCAATAGCACCCCACCAACTTCACTCCTCGCAAACTGCCCACAGCTTCCTAATCCCCAACAACTGAAGCACTGAGCCTCTAAGCTCTGCACAATCTCAGCACTGGTTGAAATGCTCCCCAAGCCAACTGTGTCAACCCTCCTGGTCTCTGCGTGGCTCTTTGTGAGCCTTTTTCTGCCCTCCTCAGCCTCTGCGTTGACCTCTCTCTGGCCCGAACTGATGACGTAGTCCCTCTGCGTCAACCCTTCTCCGCTGCCTTTTGCTAGGAACAACATCTATCACTCGGAACAGTTGTTTCCGCTGCAAATGCTTTGCTTCAGTTGGTGCCTTCAACTCTCTTGTGATCTGCAACCACCCTCTAATACCATGTTGAAATTTCTAAGTATTACCCGTTAGAAATTTTCTCTGTATTCTCTGGTTTATTTCTCCTACTTATTAATTATGAACAAGTTATTTAATCATATAAATACTGAAATAAGCAAAATGCAGTCTTAACCATCTACAGATCAACAGCTGAAAGAAATAGCAAAAAAGACACAAGTGACACCATTATTTTTGTACAACACATCCCCGAAGAAACCCAACTTGGGAAAACCAATGCAACAATTCTGAGGGTTATTTTATTATGCAGTCTTTCTAAGTACAACTAGGTGCCAAACTGGCTCACCCAACAAAGAAAATAATCTGACAGTAATACCTCTCTATTTGGAAAGTCTACCCCACGAAACCCTCTCCAGCACAACTGAAGCACTGCGTCAGCCCTCCTGGCCTCTGCATCAGCCTGAAAACCCCCTGCATCAGCTCTCTAAGGCTCTGCATAGCCTCTTTGGCTCTTTGCGTCACTCCAGCAGTGTCTACGTGGAAGATGCAGGCCCTCTTGGCTTTTGCGTTGTCTCTGCTAACCTCTATGTGGTTCCCTCTGGCTTCTATGTTTGCCTCTCTGCCTCTGCACTAGTCCTTCGACACTATCTCTGCCTCTCTGTCTCGTACCCGCTGCCCCTCACTACAAACTGATAACTGATTCGACTTCTCTTAGCAAACCCCGCTCTAAAAAATAGAATCACTGATCACTCTAGTGTATTCTCAACTGACCCTCAAGTCTCCTCTTATATTTTTCCTCTTGGTCCTTCAACAACCAAGATTACATCTCTAATCAACGACAAAGATTAGATTTGGCTTGATCCAAGTCTTTTAGAACCTTCTAACGCAGTTTTATATTAATACCCATTAATATTTTATTTTTCCTAAGTTTAGACTTAGGAACTCAATTAAAAATATTAATTATTTTAATATCTCCTAAACCCAGAAGAACCTGCCCAAACCATTTCTATGTCTTGGAGGTCTCATGTGCTTTAGCCTCTCCACCAATTTTCATGGCTAGAGCACATCGGATGCTACCCCAAATCAACACCATGTTCCATTCTTTTCGATTTGAAACATTTCTTCTTTCGTAGCTTTTAACCAATGAGGATTCTTACTGGCTTGAGCAAAGTTTTCTGGTTCTACCATGGATAGTAAGGCAACATCATCCTTTCTTGGTGTATTTGTCATCCTTCTTCGGGTTTGTATTCCATCATCTACATTACCAATAATATGTTCTTCCGAATGGTGTTTTTGAACAAATTTTACTTTTATGGAGTTTGAGATGGTTCCCTTTGACTTTCTTGATCCTTTTCTTCCTTTGTTGTATCTTCTTCAGATTCTTCAAGAATAGAATCTTCTTCACGGACTTCAATTTCCTATTCTGGAAGCACCTTGTCAATCTCACATCAATGCTTTCTACTATCTTTCGTAGTCGATTATTGTAGCATTTGTATGCTATGCTCCTTATAGAATATCCAAGAAATATTTCTTCATCAACACGAGAATCAAACTTGCCTAGTGAGTCATCATTGATCAGCATAAAGCATTTACTTCCAAAATTCTACAATATTTTACTGAAGCAGGTCTTCCATTCCATAATTCATATGGAGTCTTATCATTATTGGTCCTAGTTGGGCTCTATTCAAGGTATACACTATTGCCCCAACTGCTTTTTTTCAAAACTTGGCCTGCAAATCGGCTGCTATTAACATTGTTCTCGCCATTTCTTGCATAGTTTTGTTTCTTATTTCCATTATTCCATTTTGTTTAGGAGTTCTAGCTACAAAAAGTTCTCTTTTGATTCCAAGTAACTTACAGAAATCATTGAATTCCTTTTAAGTAAATTCTCCTCCTCTATCTGTTCTAAGACACTTGATTTTTATTCCTTTTCATTTCCACAAGGGCTTTGAAATTTTTAAAACATTCAAGAGCTTTGGATTTAATTTTATGAAGAATACCCACATCATTCTAGTATAGTCATCTACAAATAGAGAAAAGTACCTTTCTCCTTGTAGAGCTGGAGCTTTGGTTGGTCCAGATAAATCTGCATGTATGATCTCCAAAGGCATTGATGTTGAGAATTCCTTAGTCTTGAAGCAAGTTCTAGTTTACTTTCCATGTTGACATGGGCTACACACAACTTGTTGTGATTTTAGAATTTTTGGAATGTCTCTTACTGCACTTGGTTTGTTGATTTTAACCAAGTTATCAAAATTTAGGTGTCCTAATCGCTTGTGCCATAACCATCTTTCATCTGTTTGACTCATGTAGCATTTTTCTTCTTGAATTTTACTCAAAATGTATACATTATATGGTGTTCTTACTCCTTTTCCCACAACTTCTCCTGACAAGGATTTTCTTATCTCACAATCTTTAGTACTGAAAATAACATTATGTCCTTAGTCACAAATCTGTCTAACGCTTAGAAGATTTTGTTTGAGCCCTTCTACTAGCAATGTGTTTTGTGCTTTTCCCTTTCCATTAACAAGAGAAACTGTCCCTTTTCCGGCAATTTTAGCAGATCCACTTACAAAGGATACATTTCCATCCTTTTTATTTAATGAGATAAACTTCTTTTGGTCCCTTGTCATGTGTCTTGAACATCCACTATCAACAAACCAGTGATTTTCATCACTTTGTGCACATAAAGCTAGACCACATTTATCCGTAGTGGGTTCCCCCTTTTTCAATTCTTCCCTTTTTGACATAAGTGGACAATTTTGTGCATCATGACCTAAATCATTGCATTTTGAACATACTAGATCATACTTAGCCAAAGGATCAAATGAATTATAGGTCTTGATTTGACCTTGTTCTTTTGAACCAAGCAACTTATTTTGATAATTGGTCTTACATCTCCTTGAGCTATTGTCTTTATAAGCCTTGCAATGTTTAGCTTGATGACCAAATTTTTTACAGTAGAAACAATAACCAAGAAAGATAGTTTGATGTCTGTTTGGATAGCCTTGACTTGATGTAATATTCTTTAGTTTGATGTCTGTTTGGATAGCCTTGACTTGATGTAATATTCTTTCCTAGAGATAGTTTTCTTTCATTCCTTGGATTGTTGTAGATGGATCTTTGTTCTAGGTGGAACGAATTCTCTTCTTTTGGATGATTGCAAAGGATGTCAACATAACTTCTTTGGATTTCTTTGTTGGCATTCTTCTTTGAACTTGATGATTCATCTTTGAAGCCAATTCCAATGTTATCATGTTGAGGTCTTTGAGTATTAAGGATGGTATCAAGAGTTTCAGAACTTTGCAAGCTCTTATTACCCTGATTCAACTCTTTCTTTAGAGAGACAATTTCAGCTTCACATTTCTTGCATATTTCTTCTCTTTCTTTTAATTTGTTGTTCAAAAATTCTTCCTTCTTTTTTTCTTCTTCCTTTTCTATTTTGAGAGAAATGACCCTTTTCCTTAATTTCTCATTTTCTTCAACAACACTAATTAGTAATTCATCCACATTTCCTTCTTCTTCTCTTTCGGATTCATCTTCATCATCGCTATCATGTTTATGAGGACACTTTGCAACATAATGTCCTATTCTACCACACTTGAAACAAATCAGAGGATACTTGCCTTTGAGTTTGGACCCTTTCCTTAGTTTCTTCATGAATTGTGCTAGTCCTGTTTCAGTATCAGAATCATCACTGCTATAATTACAATTTTTCCCTTTTTTCAATGTTTTTGAAGCCTTAAATGCCAATTCCTCAGGGTTTGAGATCCCTTTTCTCATTTCATATGCAATGAGAATCCCATGAAGTTCATCCACTTTTAGGGTATCCAAGTCCTTTATTTCTTCTATGGCACTGACTTTGGAATCAAATCATTTTGGAAGTGATCTCAAAACTTTTTGGACAACTATACTTTCTTCAATGTCTGCACCTAGACCCTTGAGTGAGTTGACAACTTCATCCACTCAAAGGAAAAAGGCTTCAATGTCTTCTTTGTCATTCATTTTAAGACTCGCCATCATAGATAGCAATAAGCAATAGATAGCAATAAGCATGTCCCACATTTCCTTGGCAGATTCACAGTTCATAACTTTTGTAAATTTTGAATCAAAGATTCCACTTGTTATGGAATTTAGTGCTTTGGCATTTGCTATATAAATTTTTCTTCTGTCCTGATCTGTTGGGGGAGAAGGTGATACTTTATACCCATCTAGAACTGATTTCCATAGCTCTGGTCCAAGAAACATCAGATAAAATTTCATCCTATGTTTCCAAAAGGAAAACTTTGTTCCATCAAATTGAGGGATTTTTCCAAAATCCTTACTGGTCATTGTGACTAAAAATTCTTCATCCAATTGTTAGGCTGATTATCAAGAAGTTGGGTCCAATACCAATTGTTGAAATACTGAGAAGGGGGGTGAATCAATGTTTCATTCAATTGTTATAATTAATGCCAATTAAGATCTTTCACAATGACCACAAGAAAGTAAATAATAGGAATTTTATCAAGAATAGATGAAGACACCAATCCTCTTTTTACAATAAATTGAGTACAATAATATTGAGGGATCCAACCCTCCAATCCACCAAGCTCCAACCTGTACTTTTCCATGCTCCAACATGGAATTTACGAGGATCCAACCTCTAGGGCTCCAACCCTCCAACTTTCAACTTTGTTATCAAATAGAATGTATAAATGACTTACTTTCAAAAGCTTCAAGAATTCCTTCAATAGTCAAACAATTGCTCCACAAGACTGCCACAGATTCCTAATTTGTGCATTGTCCAAGGCTCGAAGTTATTTACTTCAAAGTCTACTCCAAATAATGCCTATAATTTGCTCTACTTCAAAAGATGTCACTTCAACAATCCTAACAGCTCCTTTAGATCTGCTCCAAGGTGTCTTCAAAGGTTGTCCCTAAAGGTCTTTTGAAGTGCTTCAAGTGATGCTTCAACAAAGGTCTAATCAGTCACAAGTTCTTTTATGCCACAGATCTGAACTTCAAAGCATAGGCCTGAACTGTTTAAGCCATAGATCTGAGGTATAAATGCAACAAGTCTGAGCCTTCAACGTTAAGCTACAAATTTGAGCCTCCAAAGTCCGAGCTTCCACAGATCCAATCCTCTCACAGGTCCGAGCCTTTATAGGCCTGTAACTCCGACCCTCGAGCCTCCACAAATCTGTAATTCCGGGCCTTTAACAAGTTTGTCCAAGCCTCCACAGGCCACTAATCCGAGCCTCCAAAGTGACTATCCTTCAAGTCCTAAGTCTGCAATTCTTCCACAGGTCCAAGGTGTAGTATGAGCTTGAAAGGAGTACAGAAAACTCAATACAGAATTTGCCCAGACAATAATCTTCTTCATCCTCCTTGGTCTCCTTGGTTCATGAGATGTGAACGTGTTGTGCTATTCAACAACACCCCCCCTACATTTATTAATATAATAGCCAATATTCTATTAATAAATAGGGACCCTTGATAAAATCCTTCAAAAAACAAATGTAGCATTTAGACACTTTCTTTCAAACTTTTGGAATAAAGCAAGATATCAAGTCAAAACCCTTTGAAAGCTAGCAATACTCGCCTTTTTGCCTACCTCTGGACCAAGTGTTTCAAAAGCCTTATTAACAAGAAAAACTCGCAAAAAGCGATCAAAAGAGTCACCACACTAACCTAGATATCTTAGACATTTTCGTTTAAAACTAAGGCCTAAGGCATTTCCTATTAAAACAAAGCCCGTATCGCATATCGTCATTCACAAAAGGCGCACTCTCATGAAGCATGTTGGTGCGAAATGAGATATTACAATGAGATGGTCGACATATCGCATCACGTCGGAACACTTAAGAGAGGCCTTAAAACTTATGAATCGTGTGATGTTGCGAAATGCGACAAAAGCCCGGACCCGATTAAAGCCTATGTCATAAAGTAGCACTTAAGTTCGCCGCGTAATAAAAAGCGCTTTATAAGGTAAAATTTCCATCAAACAAACTCCGCTTTAGACAATAAAGAACACACCGTTATCCTGCATCTCGCATCCCGCGAGAATCTAAGGAACTCTAAGAAATCGCACAATCAAATATGCGATAATGCGATTTGTGATATTGCATCACAATCACAAAATCGACATTCTCGCAACTAAAGTTTGCCACCTTAAAAGTTTTCCTTCCCGTCATACGATGCAAAACATTAATGAGCAATAAAGATAGTGATAAGGAATCATTAGTGGATAGTTAGTATGGGTTAATGGCATTTATGTTGAAAAGAGGCTTAACGTGATACAATATATTTTCATCGCGTTTAATTAAAACTCCTTTCTTGTCACCTTTTCAAGGTTAGCTGTATCATTCATCCTCATTTTTCATTCTTTCTTGTGCCTATCTGATAGCTTTCGCTTTGCTCCATTTCAGGAAAAATCTGCAGGAAGAGTTGTTAGATGCAATGGCAAAGAAGGGAAAGGCAGTTGCGTCTAAAAAGTTAGAAATGATCCCTCTTTTCTCTGATACTACATGCAGCAGAGGCGAAGGAACTTCAACATGGGAGGCCATGTATGATTTGTCAGAAGAGGAAAAACCAAGGCCACTGGTAGCAAAGGCCACAATCGATGCTCATGTTTCCTCTGACGCCTCTTACTTTGAGACATCATGCTCATTCCTAGATCGCATAGCTGCAAGAATGAAGATAATGCCATAAACGGATATGGTCAAGTGGATAATTGATGTGGAGTACGTCTCGGACAGAGAATTCAAGAATCACAGGCAAGAGGTTATGGGATCTTTTTCAGCAGACAGCCTACGGCTAATGTACCATTTACCAGAGCCATAGAAGTTGTACAATAAACAGTTCCTCGAGCAATTTGCTAAGGAGAATGAAGACTCAGCAGATGTCACGCGGGCCTGGACAACAAACAAAGGCAAGCTCAAACGAGATAAGACGGGTATGTATTCTATAACATCTATCTCTCCCCATTATAGTTTTGTAGCAGCCATGCTATGTAGATTATTCTGTAAACCAGATAGCACCACATTTTCCCCGGAATAGCTTCCATTAATAAATGCAGTTGTGAACGTAACAATAATGAATTGGGTTCAAATTTTGTCTAATAATTTGGCAAAAGCCATTATGGAATATAGGAGAAAAAGAAGTCCCTCTTTAAGGGTTTATCCCTTGTTTTTCATGAGTACTTTTGTGATGGGTGCAATTTGTTTTAGTTCCAAATTTCCCATTATGGGATGGAATTGGACCGTGCAAGACCCGCTTCCTATCCATGTGTACCATAAGATTTTGTGGGAGGCTCAGTTTCACCCCCATTTTTATAAGATTTGTCGAGGAGTTATGCTACCCATCCATAAACAAGTCGACAACACAACTGCCCCTAGGTTTTCAAAAGAAGTTGAAGTGGATATCTTACCTGTAGCCAAATGGTTTGGGGAGGAAACATTTACCTATATCAGAGTATTTTGGGAGCATTACTTCACTGCATGTTCTCCCATACTATGTCACCGACAAATTAATGGCCAGGTATATAGCCTACCAAATGGTAGGGGAAGGTGGGTTGAGCAAAGGATTGAAAGAGCAAAAGAAGGCCATTTGGCCTACATTTCCATTGCAATGTGGTGCGTTTGCACTACATGATTTTGGACATGCATGCAAAGAAGCAGAGATCATGAAGTCTCTGAGATTATCTACAATCCTGGGAAGGCAATACGACCCAAATGGCACTGCTAAGGACTTCACTACTACGGTGAAAGTAAAACCACTCATGCATGAGGAGGATGCCTTCGATGACCTCTTCCTACAAAAAAAAAAAAAAAAAAAACATTTTCAGAAGTGACACACATGGCATCACTACTTTTTACCCCAGATGATGTTAAAGCTTTCCATGTATACAAAAAAATGAGATCATTGAAGGTCCCATTGGACCTATTGCAGATTGAACCAATAAGGGAGCCAACTCCCAGTGTAAGCTTGGAGGACATCTCCAAAGAGAATTCCAAAGAAGAAAGCCAAGAGAGATCTACTCATGAGTCAAAGCACTCAGAGCACCAGTCTCAAAATGGGGGAGGCAATAAAAATAAAGAGTCCGAAAGGGACACAGTTAGAGCTACAGAGGAAACAGTTGAGCAAACCACGACAAAGAAACAAGCAGAAGTTCACTCAACATCCTCTCAGTTAGCAAAAACCCCAAATATTGATTTGGAAAAGGAATGGGAACATTTCGAAAAGAAGCTTCACAAAGATGAACAAACATCTGAGATAGAGACTCCTAAGCAAACACAGCACAAGTCAATTCAAGAAACAAGAGTAGAAAAAGTTGTAGGCACTCAGGATGTTGAGCTCATTCCTGCCACCCCCACTTAAGAGATTATTTTGAAAATTGAGAAAAATCCTCCATTAGGTGTATTTTATAGTCCTACCCACAAAGTTGTCGTCAAGAGACAAAGGAAGAAAAGAAAGTTAAACGTTGCAGCTGTTACGGCTCCTGACAATGAACCTATGGACATTGTATGGAAGGACTCGCCCATGGACCCATCTAAAAATCTCACAAAATTATCGCAATTCGCAGGAGCCTATGCTACAGCAACTATTGACAAAGCAACATAGGTCCAAATGCTGCTTAAAGAAAAGGAACAAAGAATTCTTCTATTGGAACAACAATTAGCTCAGGAGAAATCCAATCAACAAGCAAAATTACAAGTAGCCCAGCTCCAGTAAGAATTTGAATAGATGTGAATACAACATCAGGGCAACCTAGCAGAAAGAGATGCGCAGATACAAGCTATGACAGATAAGTATAAAGACAATCCGCAAATCGATGAGTTCATAAAGGAAGCACTAAGTCTTAACTCCCAACTAATGCAGCAAAAAGAAGTTCTTTGCCAGAAAATCTTGCAAATAAGTCCTTATTATGAGATCAGTGATAAGCTAACAAGCCAAGTTTTCGACATGAGACTTGAGTATGACGAAATCCATAAAAACATTTCTGACTTTATCACCTGGCAAGAATCAGAAGATGGGAGAGGTTGATCTGCCAAAGCTGGAGGAATCGTATAAAGACATCTTGTTCACAGATTGGGATTCTCAGCTCAAGCAAGCGAAAAGGGCAATAGCGATCACAACAGCAACAACAAACAACATAATAGAAGCCATCAACGAAAATATGCATGGCGCCAACCTGGTTACAAATGCATACCAGGATTTCTTCCAAATGTCAAACAGTTAGAGCAGCAGTAAAGGCAGGTAGCGAAGGAAAAGGAGGAGGTAATCAGACAGATGAGCAAGCTAAAATGGGAAGTGTACTGGCAGTTCTTAGTAAAACCATACAGCCAGTGGATGACTTTGAGATGCTTAACAACCTCCACACAAAAAATGGTGTCAGCGCTAACAGACGCCATATTTGCTGGGCAGTTAAAATCTGCGATCGGCCAACCGACACAACTCAAGCCTATGACAAATATTTGCGATCTCAAAGATCAAATGCAAAGGAGTTAGTCACTTAGTTTATTTTTATTTTAGTTTTATTTTGGCATGATCTGAGGAAGGCCGTTTAAACCTCCTCAACTATTTTTTTAGTAACCTATTTTAGGACCTATAGTTTAGTATTCAAACCCCTCTCATGCATTTAGAGAAGGGTCCAAAAAGTTTATCAGAAACGTTCTTCGAAACATTGCACTTTTGTACTTTTGAGGAGGTTCTGATGGAATGAATGGAACATTATCTATTTTCTTTCAAATATCTAGCATGCTCTACTGAAATGCACTTTTGTACTCTTAGAATGTGTTGGATTGATTGAGATTGGATTAATATTGCTGAAGCACATGAGCAGGGCTCGTCATATATGGTACTTTTATCTTATGATCTTGTTTTATTTATGTATCAGGCAATACTTCTTCTTTTAATTGTTTTATGTGTGAAAGTATGAATTACAATTTAACATTATTGCACTTTTGTATGATGTTGCCTTTGAATTTACTTTGAATACATGAACGATTTTATATGCGATATATCTTTCACAATCGTTTTGGCTAACTATTTATACAAAACGATTATTGTTAAACGATTTCACTTCTTATAGCAGTTGAATGATCTTTATTACCAATTGTTGTAGGACATCATTGTAGATTGTATATTGTATTTAATTCCCGGGTATATTTATAGTTAAATAGTGTTAAACTAGGGATTTAGGTTGGAGCTGTGGAATAAAACGGCTCTGGCGATTTTCGAACTAGCTTCCCGTGCGCCTGTTCCTGCTCCCCAGGCCCTGCCTGGCAGGGCTGTTGCTCACCTCGATCCCCTCCTTGGACTGTTCCGCTGCTCCCTGCCCCTGTTGGGGCCCAGCCCCTGTCTCTAGCCCCGCGCTGGTCTTCTTTCGCTGTCCCCTGCTGGCCATTCACCTTTTGAATGGCCGAGCTCGCTCCCCCCCCTCCAGACTCTGAGAACAATGAGGAAATCTTCGCTACTCTCTTTTCTGATTCAGCTAACTCCAGACCCCGCCCCACAGTGACCAAGTTCATAAAAAAACTCGTTGAAATCCCTGAGGTAAATCTCCCCCCATCTCTCCCAAGGAAGTCAGCAATAATCCTCGCGGAAAGAGGGCTAGTAGGCCAGCTCACTGGTCTCTGGCCCTCTCCGAGATCAGTTCAGAAATGGGTAGAACGCAACTGGAGCGCGATGATACAAGGGAAGATAGCCATCAGATTCTGCAGAAGAGGCTATTTCACATTCCTCTTTGAAACGAAAGAAGACAAGAACCTCATATTCAGAAACGGCCCCTACTTCATGGATTCAAGAGGTCTTTACTTGAATAGATGGACTCTGGACTTTGATCTGGAAATGGACATTCCAAATGCAGTTCCAGTTTGGGCCCGGCTCCCCCATTTGCCGCTCCACTGTTGGGGAGACGAATCAGTAAAGGCAATAGGGAACGCAGTAGGCAAATACATCGATAGATCGGAGCCAAGGGAGAACATGCATGCGTGCGCGAGGATCTGCGTAGAAGTAGACCTAGGGAAAGGTCTGCCGGAAGCCATCAAGATCAAGGTAGACCAATGGACGCATATCCAACAGCCGGACTATGAGCAGCTTCCCTTCAAATGCAAGGTATGCCACGAGTATGGTCATTTCGCAAATAGATGTAGTAAGTCAAAAATAAATGAATCTGCTGACAATGAGGAAAACCCTGAAGGCTCATGGGAACTAGTAAAAAGGAAAAAGCCTTCCTCTTCCCAAGGACCCAGCTCTAAACCCCCTCCGGAATC